>JAVJIF010032811.1:0-47143 GCA_038442645.1 Agave tequilana
ATCATAATTCAAATTCCAATCCAAACTCCCATCCTAATCCTAATTATTAATTAAGCAATCTAAACCTAACTAGAATTCAGGTTTCTAAAGTAGGTAAACCTATATAAAGACCAAAATTCCTTTTTTAAGAGAAAACTCTAATCTAAAAATCTTCCCACTTTCATATTTTCCCTTCTCCTCAAGTGGATCATGAACGAAAAGGGATTCGAGGTACCGAGATTGAGCAAATAAGAGAAGAACAACTCAAGTAAGTAGATCTAACTTGTGAATTTAATTTCAGTCTTTCTTTTAAAAAAATAAATTAAATTAGAACTATAAAAATAAATTATTAATTTCAATAATCTGATACTTAACTTGCCTATGCCCTCACATCAGAATTCACCAAACAATATATTAATGATTCTTAGAAACTTACCTAATATAATTTTTGTATAATCATTATTTTAATACTCCACAAAGCCTTCATTTTAGCAAATCAAATCCAAGAAAGTAAACCTGTTTTCTATAATTAATATGATACGAATAGTCTAATCAATATTATGTCTGCACAAAGGCCATCCATGAAATTTTTGATACATCAAAAGCCAATCTAAAATTCAACTAACATACATGTAAAGATATATCAACTCATAATTTTAATTTATATATTTTTCAGAATTAAAAAAGATTTTCAAAAAAATTTGCAAAAAAAAAAAACAAAATCTGGCAGCTGCTCTCGGCCAGGCCGAGAGAAGCTCGGCCTAGCTCGCCAGGGCTGGCCTGGCCTGGCCTGGCCGGCCAGGCCGGCTGGGCAGCACCACAGACAGGGCCTTGGGCCTTGTTAAAAAAAAGAATTCCGGCCAGGCCTGGGCCTGGCCTATCCAGCCCGAGCCTGGACATGGGATTGGGCTGTTACATGTGTATAAAAAATAAAGAAGAAGAAGAAGAAAGAAAGTGAATTTGTATATTAAAATAATTTATTAAAAATATCAAAAAAATAAAGAAAAATATAAATAATATTCTACAACACTTCTACTTTCTAAATAAAAATTTTAGTTAAATACTAACATAAATTAAATCTAATCACCCACTTTAAAGCCATTGTTCTTAATGGTAAATTAGACCCGTTAAATATTTTTAATAGTTTAAAGCCTATTAAAAATCCAACAAAAAATTAGAAACTAGTTTAAATTAAATCTATTAGATTTAGTAGACCTAGATGATCATATTCCCAACCCCAAACTAATTAATTAGATTAAAACCCATTATAACTCCTTAAAATATCCTTTTAAAATCTAACAATTCTTATTGAATGAACTATGTAGATTTATTGGGGCCTTACGATTTCAATGCTCTAGATTGTGATCTAGCTCAGGTGAGTGTTTCATTTCTTGTGTAATTTTATTTAAATTTTGTTGTGAGTGCTTTTTTCCCCCTTCAGTTAACAAGAATTCTTGTGATGAAAGATTTTATCTAGTTATTTAATTATGTTATAAAGGTGATTTAAATGATTAAGCTATTTTTCTAGTATTTAGAAATTTTATATTTTCATGAATTACCTTCATGTATTATTTGTAGTATCTTTGTGTATTCCTGTTTGCAATTAAGTTCATTTGTTCTTAATAATAAATCTTCAAGATCACTACATGACATCGGTTAGGACTTTGCCACTAAGACTCACCTGGATGGCATTTGTGACCGTTTATCTGATGACCATCATGTTCATGTTATCTAACTACTGGGAAAAAATATTGTTAGACGGTAATAACCTCGTCCTATTTATCATGTTCATCATATATATATATATATATATATATATATATATATATATATATATATATATATATATATATATATATATATATATATATATATATATATATATATATATATATATATATATATCCTGTTATACATGTATCACAATTTCACTTTTGAAGTTGTTACTGTTATCATTACCGAGTTATCCCAGTAAATTTAGGTAACATGTACGTTAATAATCTTGATAACTAAATTAAACAACTTACAATGGGATTGGAAAAATTGATGGAGAAGATAACGTCTGTATTTTGGGTGGACCTAGGATTTAGGTTGCGCAGCCGAAAGAGGGTTCCACTGTAGGGTTCCCATGGGGTGACTGGCACCCCATCCTGTTCCTGTTATACATGTTATACATGTACCTGACCTGTTATACATGTTCCTGACTACCTTGCGGTAGGTCCTGGTTTAGCGCCAAGAGTCTGGGCTGTGGTCCCGGGAATGCACGGGATCCACCCCCATCTAAAACACAGACAATGTCTCCAACCGATCACTTTCAATAACCGAGGACCTCGATTGGCACGTATAATAGGCGCAGTATGGAATGCGTCTATTACATGTGGCAATTGGTGTTCGCTGACATAATTAATAATGAAAACTAAATTCTTACATTAACATTATAAACTAAACTTGACATCTGCCTGCATGTTATGATAGACATTGATTATACTCATGACCTGAGGTACCCTTGATTATATCACTGACTGACTTAGTTACTTTTCATTTATTGTTGGCATGTTATTCCAACCTTATCATGTATATCTTTCTTTTATAATATGCTTTCACGTTACATGCATGTGCACCTTCCTATTTTATTTTATCACTCACTAGGTCGCTTATTGACGACCCTGAATTTGTACGTCCAGGATTTTAGACATCTTCTTATATTGTTCAGGTGTTCGTGTGATCTTACGCGTTATGAGGAGCTGGAGTCTCTCTTTTCTTGATTTTAGGTATTCTTGCTCTTTTATTCATGTTATTTTCCTGATTCTATCTATATCGCATCCTGTTACCATTTCTTTCTTATATTCATCTGCTATCATTGTGTTAGATATTTATATGTCATATTGCAGTGATATTGATGTTGGCCCGGAGGCCTTCCTCTCTAGTTTTGATGATGATTAACTCATGTAGTTATATTTACTAATAATCTTGTGATTTTAGTTTCAGATCATGTAACAAGATATTAGTTGATGATTGCTTCAAAAAGATGAGTTTGGAAGCTTTCACTTGGTGATTCCCGAGCCCGAGCGTCAAGATGATACATTGCCATGCTCGTTGGATCACGGTGTTTGGACCGAGTCGACTTGAAGACTGAAGATCATCAAGAAGACTTAGGTATCCTGGTTTTAGTTTAGTGTGTTTAGATCCATTTGTAAAAATAAAAATAGTTGATATGCTCAAGTTCACAATACACACACGTTTCATGTTTTGAAATTGGTTTTCATGAATAGATTGATCAAAACAAGTTTATATGATTTATATGTATAGTAGATGTATTCTAGTTATACATGCATGCTTAAACTTCTTATACAAACTTATTTTGACTTTTCTATTCATGTGTTGAAAAATACAAGTTTGATAAAATACAAGTATTAGTTTTTGGTAAAAATGTTAAAACACAAAAATGGTTTCATATGCTTGATATTTGAGCTAAACTTTTTATCACATGTTTATATATCAATGCAAAATGAGAAAACTATTTTTGGGTATTTTTACAAAGACTTAAAAGATTTTTAGAAATATTTTTAACATGTGTTTCTGTCCCAGATTTGTGGCTGACAGGCCAGGTCGGTCGACCGCACGGGTCGACCACACCAAAGGCCGGTCGACCCTTGCGGTCGACCAACGTGCACAGGCTTGTGCACGTTTGACAGACACAGGGACGGTCGGACGGGCGGCCGACCGGACCAGAGAGCTTTGCTATCTGTCTCTGGGCGGTCGGCCGGACGGTCGATCGGGTTTGCCCAACGGTCATATTTCTGACCGTTGGCGGTCGGCCGGGCCGGCCGACCGCTAGCCTGTCAGGCTGCCAGATCAGCCTAACGGTTAGTTTTCTGTTTGACCTATATAAACCCCAATCCTTTAGGGTTTTAGCTAAGATTTCAAGAGCCAAAATTTCTTTGATATACAAATGTTTTAAACAAGTTTTCAAAAGTGTTTTTGGGCTTTAAACTTCAAATTTGGGTTTGTGTTTTAGGGTTTGGGAAAATCAAAGAAAATAGAAATTTGGGAGATTTGTATTGGTTTTCATTTCTATCTTTTACAAGAGTTTTCCAAGTGTTTTTCTTTGAGTTTTTATTTTCCAAACTCTAGTTTTTTCACACTTGAGCTATCTTCTATCCTAATCTATTAGGATCTTTGTTTGTGGAAAAAGAGAAGTGTTTGAGGTTGATTGAGCCTCCAAGTTGTAAACCCTCCTTGTGTTTGTGTATCCCTCTTTGGTAGAGGTTGATCGGAGTGGTATTGGTTTGTATCCCTCTTCGGTAGAGGTGATTGAGTTTGGTTGTTGGTTACGGGCCTTATCCCTCTTCGGTAGAGGTGGATTGTGGTTGTATAGCCTCGGTGGCATTGTAAGGTTGAGAGAGGAGTTCGGTACTCCTATAGTGGATTAGAAATCCTTCTCGGTGAAGGCGGGGACGTAGAGTTAGGGGCTCGAACCTCGGAACATATCTTTGTGTTTGCGTTTGATCCACTTGTCTCTAAACTCTCTCTTTACTTTTGTGTTGAGCATTGCATCTTTCATATCATTCATATTGCTTGTGTTGTGCCTTGCATTATTTCACATTGCTATTTCATCCTTATATGCTTGGCTTGCTTGTGTGTGTGCCTCACTTGTACTTAACCACAAGAGCTTCATATAGCACCTCAACCCTTATCTAGGGGAATCAAGAGGAGTTAGTCCAGAGCCCTTCACGGGGAATTCGGCTACACTTGTGTGTTGTACTAAGTGTGTTGCAAATTTATTTTAAGCTTCCGCATTTAGCGCATTTAGTTTCTAGATTAGCATTATCACCTATTCACCCCCCTCTAGGTGATTTTCAATTGGTATCAGAGCTTACGCTCCTGATATTAGGCTTAACATCCTAGGAGTGAGATCCTTTTGTTTGCTAATCTATTGTTTGCATTTGCTTGTTTGCACACTCATATAGTTTACCATGGACTTCATGACCCCACCTAGTTTTGACCCTTCCAACATTGTTGTTTGGAAGTATAGGATGTCCATGTATCTAAAAACCCTAGGATTGCATGTTTTCCTTGCCGCTACCAAGAGATGTTATCTTGGTGACCGCAATCATATAGGGGCCAATGCACAAGCCCTTGAGGCCATTAGAAGCACGCTTTCAAAAGAATATCTTATGCATGTTTCTAACATTGATTCCGCCTTTGCAGTATGGAATTTGTTGACAACCACCAACACCTCCAAGCTTCAAGTGCAAATCCAAGAAGAGAAATCTAGTGGAGAATCTGAATCACAATGCTTGATGGTCCAAGAGAATGACTCCCTTGAGGTACAATCGGAAACTCAACTAGATAGTGATGATTGTGCTAGTTCTTCAAATGACTTTGTTGATGCCCATGCTTTAAATGAAGAACTATCAATTGTTTGTGAAAAATTAATTGAAAAATATAATTTGTTGAAAAAGAAGACTTGTGCTTTAAATAAAAAAATGAAAAATTGTCTTCTAAACTTAACATTGTTTTACAAGAGAAGGAAGAGGTTTCTAGTGAATGTGACTCACTTAGATCTCAACTTGATCTTGCACTAAAAGAAAATGAGTTTTAAAATCTAAAAATGATTGTGAAACACTTTTGAAGAAAAATGAAAATTTATCCTCAAAAGTTGATTTTGTTTAAAAGAAAATGTTGTTTTGAAAATAAAATAATTTCCATTTCAAATGATTTGAATGTTTGTTTAGAGAAAAATATTGTTTTGCAAAACAAAATTGATTCTCATGTTTGCCATGCTAGGGTAGTTTCACACACTCCACCCATTGCATGCTCCACTTCTTCTCTGATTGAAAATGATATAAATTTAATTAAGAAGAAAATAGATTGTTTGGGCTCCACTATGAGCCAATGTGCCATGAACCATACACGCTTGGAATCCTTGGTTCGAATGAAACAAGTTCCATCTTTTCATGCACACCATACACGGCATACACATGCTCCTCACGGTCACCACCAACACATGTATGCTCATGTGTACACTTGTACACATTGTGGACGTATGGGCCACCTTTTTAAATTTTGTTATGATAGATTACATGTTTCAAATTTAGCAAATAAATTTGTTTTGGTTAGAGAAGGGACTAACCCCCATGGACCCAAGAAGATATGGGTACCAAAGACCACCCCTCCTATTTTTGATGTAGGTGTGGGCTCTCACATGACGTGAGAGTTGCCGTACCTTGGAGTGGATGCGTTCCGTGCTTAAAGAGAACAATTTGGATGCATCACTTTCAAGGGAAGTTTGGTGGGACAACCACCATGTTTTGGAGTTTTGGAGTTTTGGTAACGATCTCTAAACTCCCATTTTATTTATGCTCATGCTTGTTCATTCATGACATTTTTAGCATGATCATGTTTTAATTGTTTTTGTGCTTCATGTGGTATAAACTAATTTAAATGTAATTTTTATCAAAACTTGCATGTATGCATGTACAAATAGTGAGAACAAATTGATTCATATATGTTTGCACTTCATGCTCATTTGTACCCACTATATGCACATGTATAAGTTAGTTTTGATGATTCTTTCATTTATATATGTTTTTGCCTACCTTCATGTTTCTACTTCATGTATATGTATTTTGAATTCAAATCTAATAAATATACATGTATACCCGTGAGTCTCTTGCCTTCAAGCAAACATCCTTATTAGACTCTTTTACGTTTGGGATATGTATGTGTATTGTTAGGATTGGATAAACCTTACATATACCTAGAAGTTTGTGTTTTAGATTTTTCATGATTTGTTTTAATAAAATTGTTATTCATGTTTCATTTGAGCTTCAATGTCTATTTTCATAAAAATTCTATTTACATAATCTTTTAACACTCACTTTTCATTTATTTATCCATGACTTAACTGTCATGATCATTTTGAGTTTTATAGACCATGAGTGATTAAATCTTTATGTATTTAATTATGTTTTATGAAAAACATATGATTTGATGTATTTGAAGGATCTTTAACCAGTTTTTCAAAATCATTTTATACTAGTTATTTATTCTTCAATAAGTTTATGAGATATACTCATGATCCTACTTTTTATGGGTAAAATCTTTTGTATTCTCAAGATTTGATGCTTCATGATTTGAATATTAGTTTAAATGTTAGTTTTTGTCAACACTAGGATTTATACTTGTACATATTATGGGCCACAAATAAATCTATATATGTTTGAGCTTGAATGCATATTTGAACCCATTAGATGTGCTAGTATAGTCTAGTTTTGATGATTCATACATTTTAACTTGTATTCCCATTTTTGGTTTTGCTGTGTGTTTATTTATTTAACTTCATGTATATGTCTATTTTATCCAAATTATTATTTATACATATACATCCTTTTTGAGCCACGTGCCTTCATGCATATATCTTAGTGGACTCATTGTGTTTGAATATGTATGTATACTTTAGTTTGTATAGGACATACATATACCTTGAAGATTAAATAAGTTTTGATGTTTCCATGTTTCAAGAAATTTTGAGCTTAATTGAATATTTTCATAATCATGATCCTCACATTTTTGATGATGCACTCACCCTTCTTATTTACTCATGTTTTGTTTTCATGAGTCATTGTATGCTTCATTGATTATGAGTGTTAGTTATTTTGTGAATTTCATGTTTTATGAAAAATAATCTGTTTTTATTCCTTGCTTGAAGGATTTCGTACTAGTTAACAAATTTTTTCTTTTAACTAGTTCGTATTCTTCCTTGTGATATGAGTTATACCTTGCTATTATTGTTGTGTCAATTGGTATCATTGAATTCTTTCAATTGGTATCAAATTTGATCCTTTTGTATACTCATATGTGTTTATGTATGTATGCTTTCAATCCAATGGTATCAATGTCAATTGGTATCTAATTTTCAACATATATGTGTTTGTTTGTGCCTACTATATTTCTTTATCTTAGAGCACAAAAATTTGTTTATGCTAAGCTTGAAAATTTCTAATGATTGATTGTTTTTCAATTGGTATCTCAAAACAAGCTTATGCATATGTTTTATTTGTATTTCATAAAGGGGGAGAAAATTCAATTTTCTTATTTCAATTGGTATTTGTATTTCCATTCCCTTGCTTTATGATAGAAAATAAAAAATTTAATTGATATCATATACTTAAAAAGAAAAATACTCTCTTTTGATATCAAGATGTTTATTTGAAGATTTTAAAATTTGGTATCTCAAAATTTTGTTTTAAAAATAAAAAAAAAGGTTTTGATTTATATTGCCTATATGCAAGGAGAGCTTAACATCTCTTCTACATATAGATTCATGATGAGTGTATCTTGTATTGAAGAGCTTGACAATCTCTTCTTTATGTGGTACACGTGTGTAGGGGGAGCTTCACATCTCCTCTTATGCATTGCATAGTGTATGTTATGTGAATTAGGGCTTTTTATCCCTCCTTCATGTAATGTATCTATGCAGGAAAGCTTCACATCTTCCTCTTCATGAATGTATATCGCATATATCATTTATCTATTGATCCTTGTTTACTTTCAATTGGTATCAAGATGCTATTTTGACATATTTACTATTGATTCCTTAATTGATTATCACCCCTATTTGGTTTTGTTTTTTGTTTTCGACAAAAAGGGGGAGAACATTGTCTTTATTTATCCCTTATTGATGATTGTTTCTTTGTACTAAAAAGGGGAAGAAGATTTTGTTTTGTTTTTGTTTTTACCCCTTTGTTGATGATTGACAAAAAGGGGGAGAAAGATTTTGAGAAGGTTTATATATGCATATTTATGTTTTGCATATATTAAGTTTAATTTAGTTTAATTTTAATTGGTATCTAGAGCATGTTTTGTTTTTGAACATTTTATTGGTATTTAGAACCTTTTTATTGTTTATGCATTTATATGCATTCATGTTTAAGAGCCTTCATTGCATATTTATTATGCATTCATGTTTAAGAGCTTTCATTGCATATTCATTATGTTTATTTGTTTATGCATGAGTTAAGGGGGAGCTTCTTTGAAGCTTAACTTTAATCCATGCATATATAACTCCATGAGTTTTGTCATCATCAAAAAGGGGGAGATTGTTGGCCCGGAGGCTTCCTCTCTAGTTTTGATGATGATTAACTCATGTAGTTATGTTTACTAATAATCTTGTGATTTTAGTTTCAGATCATGTAACAAGATATTAGTTGGTGATTGCTTCAAAAAGATGAGTTTGGAAGCTTTCACTTGGTGATTCCCGAGGCCGAGCGTCAAGATGATACATTGCCATGCTCGTTGGATCACGGTGTTTGGACCGAGTCGACTTGAAGACTGAAGATCATCAAGAAGACCTAGGTATCCTGGTTTTAGTTTAGTGTGTAGATCTATTTGTAAAGATAAGAATAGTTGATATGCTCAAGTTCACAATACACACACGTTTCATGTTTTGGAATTGGTTTTCATGAATAGATTGATCAAAACAAGTTTACATGGTTTATATGTATAGTAGATGTATTCTAGTTATACATGCATGCTTAAACTTCTTATACAAACTTATTTTGACTTTCCTATTCATGTGTTGAAAAATACAAGTTTGATAAAATACAAGTTTTAGTTTTTGGTAAAAATGTTAAAACACAAAATGGTTTCATATGCTTGATATTTGAGCTAAACTTTTTATCACATGTTTATATATCAATGCAAAATGAGAAAACTATTTTTGGGTATCTTTACAAAGACTTAAAAGATTTTTAGAAATATTTTTAACATGTGTTCTGTCCCAGATTTGTGGCTGACAGGCCAGGTCGGTCGACCGCATGGGTCGACCGCACCAAAGGCCGGTCGACCCTTGCGGTTGACCAACGTGCACAGGCTTGTGCACGTTTGACAGACACAGGGATGGTCGGCCGGGCGGCCGACCGGACCAGAGAGCTTTGCTCTCTATATCTGGGTGGTCGGCCGGACGGTCGACCGGGTTTGCCCAACGGTTATATTTCTGACCGTTGGCGGTCGGCCGGACCGGCCGACCGCTAGCCTGTCAGGCTGCCAGATCAGCCTAACGGCTAGTTTTCTGTTTGGCCTATATAAACCCCAATCCTTTAGGGTTTTAGCTAAGATTTTAAGAGCCAAAATTTCTCTGATATACAAGTATTTTAAACAAGTTTTCAAAAGTATTTTTTGGCTTTAAACTTCAAATTTGGGTTTGTGTTTTAGGGTTTGGGAAAATCAAAGAAAATAGAAATTTGGGAGATTTGTATTGGTTTTCATTTCTATCTTTTACAAGAGTTTTCTCAAGTGTTTTTCTTTGAGTTTTTGTTTTCCAAACTCTAGTTTTTCCACACTTGAGCTATCTTCTATCCTAATCTATTAGGATCTTTGTTTGTGAAAAAAGAGAAGTGTTTGAGGTTGATTGAGCCTCCAAGTTGTAAACCCTCCTTGTGTTTGTGTATCCCTCTTTGGTAGAGGTTGATCAGAGTGGTATTGTTTGTATCCCTCTTCGGTAGAGGTGATTGAGTTTGGTTGTTGGCTACGGGCCTTATCCCTCTTCGGTAGGCTGGATTGTGGTTGTATTGCCTCGGTGGCATTGTAAGGTTGAGAGAGGAGTTCGATACTCCTATAGTGGATTAGAAATCCTTCTCGGTGAAGGCGGGGACGTAGAGCTAGGGGCTCGAACCTCGGAACATATCTTTGTGTTTGCGTTTGATCCACTTGTCTCTAAACTCTCTCTCTCTTACTTTTGTGTTGAGCATTGCATCTTTCATATCATTCATATTGCTTGTGTTGTGCCTTGCATTATTTCACATTGCTATTTCATCCTTATATGCTTGGCTTGCTTGTGTGTATGCCTCACTTGTACTTAACCACAAGAGCTTCATATAGCACCTCAACCCTTATCTAGGGGAATCAAGAGGAGTTAGTCCAGAGCCCTTCACGGGGAATTCGGCTACACTTGTGTGTTGTACTAAGTGTGTTGCAAATTTTTTTTAACCTTCCGCATTTAGCGCATTTAGTTTCTATATTAGCATTATCACCTATTCACCCCCCTCTAGGTGATTGATATATCGTAGTAGATTTTATAACTTGTTCAGGTTACTTTAGGCTTAGCGTGTATGCGTGAGGTATTTTCCTTACGTATATACGTCGCTGACCTTCGTCGCGACTCCGTTTTCGCATATTTTGGGAAGCGGGGCGTGTAACCTAACCTAACTCACTTTCGTAGGAATCACGGTTGCACTTAGTACGTGCAACAAGCTGTTAAACCTCTAGATTACCTTTAGAGGACGAGTTTTGTCTCGTGAGAGTTTTCAGTGAATTATACCCATAAAATCCATAAAATAAGAAATAAATTGTTTATATTTTCAAAAAAGCATTTTGAAAAGAAGAGAAAATATTAAAGTGTTTTTATAAGAATTAAGTAATTTATAAGTTATAGGAGCACCAAACTATTTATCCCTAGACTTAGTCTCTATTCAAAGATTTGTCATCAATCAAAGTTAGGAATAAAATTATATTCTCATCTAGTCTATTATTTTACCTTAATTCATATGCATCTTGTGACCGTGAAAATTTGACTCGGGATTTTTTAACTCTAACTCTTATACTTTATTTTTTTTGTACATTTATGACGATAATATCCCTTAGCTCTATTAGGCTCTCTAATTTGCCCACATAACGAGCCTTAGTCGGTGACTCTCAAACCGGATGGTTTTAGGGCACCAGGTGAGAAAACACCCCAAGGACTTAGGACTTGAGTAAACAAGGCCACAAAACCAAGAATTTTATTTATTATATAGACAGTTTTAGGCGTGATTACTTATGCTTTATGAGGCATAAATACTCAGCTTAATCAGATGATTTTTGATATATATATATATATATATATATTTTTCTTTTTCTCTCTTTTTATTTTTTATTTTTTTATTTTTTATAAGGCATAAAAATCTTCGTTATAAACCCTAAGTTTGTAAGTTTATAAAAAGTATACATATTTCATCAAGATAAAACTCAAGACTAAATTACTTTGTCAATTTGTCTTCCTAAACCTATAAATCAAATAAAACTTATTTCAACCAAGTATAAGAAATCTTAATTATGATTCTCTTATTACTTAAAAATTAACTTAACTTCTTACAAAAATAAGTCAAAGTATTATTTTCCTTTTCAAATTTTTTTTATATATAAGAAAACTTAAAAGAAAACCTATGTTAGGATCCTCCCCCACACTTATCTCATGCATTGCCCTCAATGCATGAATGAATGCACAACATGATACAATCGTAAGAATGTGAAGGAAGATAGTATCTGATGAGGACGAGTGGATGTCATCTATCATTACCTGATTAAGAGAAAACATAAAACTATAATACAGAAATGGATCTCTAACATGTATAGAGATCAGTTCTAATAAACAAGCATCTTCTAGAAGGATTTCTCTACTTCTGGGCTCAGATACTCACGGACGCCTTTACACGATGACCATTCACTTGAAAAGTGGTGCCATCCGTAACATTGTGGACCTTCACTGCACCATGTGGGTGCACCTTATGAACAATGTAGGGACCGGTCTAACGGGATTTCAATTTTCCCAGAAAGAGATATAATCGTGAATTGTAAAGCAGGACTTTCTGTCCTAGCTGGAAATCCTTACGAATTATGACCCGATC
Organism: Agave tequilana; assembly: GCA_038442645.1. NCBI lineage: Eukaryota > Viridiplantae > Streptophyta > Magnoliopsida > Asparagales > Asparagaceae > Agave > Agave tequilana. Next base: position 12,648 of record JAVJIF010032811.1, read on the forward strand.
ATGCATCATTTTCATACGATCATTGTACTATTTTGCACAGTCTTATGCATCGTTTCTTATCTCTTCAAGCTCATCCAATTGAAGTTTCCTAGACTCTCCTATCTTGTCTAGAACAAAATTTAGGCTTTTGATCACTCAGTATGCCTTGTATTCTAGCTCGACAGGAAGATGGCAAGTTTTGCCATAGACTAACCTATATAGAGACATTTCAATTGGAGTACTAAACGCAGTTCTGGATACCCATAAGGCATCAGTCAAAAGAAGATGTTGGCCCAAGGTTACAATCACCCGTTTTATTGAGTTTTGATGATTATAAAACATATATAGTTATTTGTACTAATCATGTTTAGTGTTTAAATGTGTTTCAGGGTTCTAAGGATTTATGGAGTGCTCTTTCCTAAAGGAAGATCGTTTTGACTCAAGTCGGTTCATTTCGGGTTCATCATATCAAGCTATTCAAAGAATATACCAAGCTACTCAAGATCATGAAGAAGCCCACTTGAAGACTTTGTAGTCACCTAGAACCTATGTAAGACTTAGTTTGTTAAATTTGAGGTTGTGTTAGATTGGCTCAAGAACACACACACATTTTCCAAAATACAGTTTTTATTTTTGGTTTTTGTTTTAAGTTCATGCTTTGATTTCTATACATGACTCAATTTTTTATAAATTTTATATCTTGTTTATATCATGTATACCTATCTCTTCAGCATGATACTTAGCCATATTTCCCTACAAAATTTATTTGAAAAATTTCTAAAGTTCAGAAAAAAAAAATCCCATATCAAAAACTGTTTCAGGCCTGGCGGTCGACCGGGCCGGTCGACCGGATCCTTTTCAGGCTAGGCCGGTCGACCGCCCGGTCGATCGAGCCTTGTGTCCAGGGCATGCACGATTTGTGCATGTCTGTCGGTCGACCGACCGGTCGACCGACTGGAACCACTTTGCTCTCTGTTTCTTGTCGGTCGACCGACCGGTCGACCGGCTAGTTGCCAATTGGACTACCGGTCGACCGGGCGGTCGACCGACAGCCGTCTCCTGCTGCCAACGGCTAGTTTCTGATTTTCTGATTTTTTGGGATTTGATTGGGATTTGAGTGTCAGTTTTTTCTGAAACTTTGAGGGCTATTCTCTGAACCTATTACCTAGTTTTAATCATGTTTAGACCTCCTCCATTCCCTATAAATAGAGGGGATTGGTCATTTACAAAAAAAAATAAGAAATATACCTAGTTTTTCAAGTTTTCAAAAGAAAGAAAAAGTTTCAAAAGCTCTCATTTCTCTAGTACATTCTTGGCTACTGTTTTCAGTTGTGTTTTCAAGCTACTTTCATTTACAACTGAGCTTGTTTTTCTCACTACACTTCTTGAGCCAAAAACCCTCCTCACTCTATAAGGAAGTTGTAAAGAGAAGTTTGTGATCCCTTGTTTGATCACTTGGTTACTTGTTCTTCTTGCTTTGTGAGTCCTCTTCGGTAGAGGATTGGATTGGTGGAGTTCGGTACTCCAGTCTTCAGTAGACCTCTTGTAATTGGTGGAGTTCGGTACTCCGGTCTTCGGTAGACCTTGTAATCCTCGGTGGATATAGTGGAAACCCTTCACGGCGGTGAAGGCGGGGAGTAGAGCAATGGCTCGAACCTCGAAACAAATACTTTGTGTTTGCGATTGTTCTTCTTATTGTTTTCTACTTCTTGCTTGTGTCATTGCTTCTTATTTCTAACTTGTGATATATCTTGTGTGCACTTCACTATTGCATCCATTCTATTATTTGCCACATTGTCGATCAATGCTCATACAACAAGATTGCAATACGCACCTCAAACTCTTATCTAGAGGAATCACGAGGAAAGAGTTCAGAACCCTTCACCGGGTATTCGGCTCTTAGTCTTGTTTTGAGCGATCGTTGCATCATTTATTCATAATTGTTTTAAAAGATCTTTAGATTAGCATTTACACCTATTCACCCCCCTCTAGGTGTTTTACAGAAGAGACCAATCTTTTCTAGTAATGTTTACAGTTTTCTCTAGAATGGTCTTGATAATTCTATTGGAAACTTCTACTTGGCCACTAGTCTATGGGTTATGAGGGGTGGCTACCCTATGATTGATGCATTATTTTCTCATTAAGGTTTCAAATGTATGATTGTAGAAATATTTTCCACCATCGCTAATGATTGCACGAGGGAAGCCAAAACAAGAAAATACATTCTCTTTCAAGAAGTTGACCACAACTTTGTGGTCATTGGATCTACATGCTACGACCTCTATCCATTTAGAGACGTAGTCAATTGCCACAATGATATACTGGTATCCATGAGACGTAGGGAAGGGACCCATGAAGTCAATGCCCCAAACATCGAAGATTTTGACAACTAAGATTAGGTTTAAAGACATTTCATTCATCGTTTAAAGACATTTCATTTCATCATGCAATTTTTCCTAATCGTTGACAACGATCACAAGATTGGCAGTAGACATGAGCGTTACGAAACAAAGTGACAATAAGAACCACACTGTAAAATTTTTGCAGCAGTTTCTTCCACTGAAATGACCACCACATGCTTGGTCATGATAGAATGAAAGGATATTCCTGAACTCAGAGTCAGGAATGCAGCGTCGAATGATCTGATCAGGACAGTATTTAAAAAATATGGTTCATCCCAGAAGAACCATTTGACTTTAGTTAAGAAACGCAATCATTCTTGCTTAGTCCATGAATCAAACACCTGTTCCATGACAAGGTAGTTCACAATGTCGGCATACCACGAAACAGTTGAAGGGAAAATGAACATTAACTGCTCATCAGAAATGTCTCAAAGACAGGTAGCGAGTCGAACACAGATTCAACCACTCTCCTAGACAAGTGATCTACTACAACATTCTCAGCCCCCTTTTTATCGTGAATTTCTTATCGAATTCCTGTAGGAGCAAGATCCAACGAATTAGATGGGCTTTAGCATCTTTTTTCATTAGAAGATATTTCAAAGCCGCGTGATCAGTGAAAACTAGGACCATAGAATCTATCAGGTAGGGACGAAATCTGTCAAGCGCGAACACAACTGCCAACAACTATTTTCAGTGGTGGAGTTATTCAGTTGGGCATCGTTAAGAATTTTGTGGGCATCGCAAATGACATGAGAAATTCTATCTACTCGCTGGCCTAGGAAAATTCCTATTTCATAGTCAAAAGCGTCACACATCACCTCAAATGGAAAATTTCATTCAGGTGGTCGGATGAAGGGTGCCGAGGTTAACTCAGTTTTGAGCCTTTCAAAGGCTGCCAAACAGGAAGGGTTGAACTAAAAGGGAACATACTTTGCTAGAAGATCACAAAGAGGTTTGAAAATTTTTAAAACATCTTTGATGAAGCGGCGGTAGAACATAGCGTGGCCTAAGAAAGATCGCACCTTCCGAACTATTTTCAGTGGTGGTAATTTTGAGATTAGGTCTACCTTAGCTTTATCAACCTCTATGTCTTTTTTAGAGACAATGTGTCCTAAGACTATCTCAGATTTCACCACGAAATTATATTTTTCTTAATTAAAAATTAGGTTCTTCTTCTTACATCTTATCAATGCCAATGATAGATGATACAAACTCTCATCAAAATTAGCCCCAAAGATAGAGAAGTCACCATGAAAACCTCTAGAAATCGTTTCCATCATGCTTAAAAAGATGCTCAACATACACCGCTGAAAAGTAGCAGGTGTATTGCATAAACCAAAGGGCATGCAACTGTAGGCGAATGTACCAAAAGGACAAGTAAATGTCGTTTTCTCTTGGTCCTCACGAGAAATGGGGATTTGGTTATATCCAGAATAACAATTGAGGAAGGAGTTGTAAGCATGACCGATAAGATGTTCTAACATTTGGTCGATGAAGGGAAGAGGAAAATGATCTTTCCTAGTCATGGAGTTGAGTTTTCTATAGTATATACACACTCGCCAACCAGTTTGAACACGAGTTGAGACCAACTCATTATTCTCATTAGTAACAACTGTGACTCTAGACTTTTTGGGTACAACTTGCACCAGACTAACCCACTGACTATCAAAGATGAGGTAAATCATACCTGCATCTAACAATTTCATGACCTCCGCCCTTACTACCTCTTTTAGAACAGGGTTTAAATACCTCTGTTGTTCTCTCGAGCTTTTGGCATTTTCTCCGAGATGAGTTTGGTGCATTATCACAGAGGGGCTAATTCCCTTGATGTCTGATATGGTCCATCCTATGGTTTCCTTATGTTCACCAAGAACATCTAGCAACTTCTCTTCTTTCCTTATCTAAATGGGAAGGAATTATCACAGGCAAGTTCTCTGACTCACCTAGAAAGGAATACTTCAACGTGTCGGATAAAGGTTTGAGCTCTATGTAGGCTGTCTAAAAATTACTGAAGATATAGTCTCAGACGCAAACCTCGCAGATGCGGAGGTCGCATTCCTGCCTCAGTACACAGGCCTCATGCCAAACAGGAGGATAGATTCTCAACCCAAACGCGGACCTCGCATCCTTTGACAAACGCGAATGTCGCGTTCCAACCTCAGACATGAACCTCACAGATGCTGTCAAACGCGATGGTCGTACTGTTCTTTGAGACACAGACCTCAGGATCGCGTTTCAATATTAAAATATTAGATTGTGTAGCTTCACGTTTCAACATAAATGCAAGTCTAAGAAGGTTCGCATTTCAACTTCAATGCGAGCCTGTGAGTTCTGCATTCTAACACAGACGCGAGTCTGTGAGCTCCGCATCTCAACGTCAGAGCGAGGTCTGCATCCAATATGAGATCCGCGTTTCTGTTGTAACTGACAGCCATGAATTTGGTCAGTTACACCACATTTTCTCTCCACATAATGGGAAATAACTTTCCCTTATAGAGAGATTTAAGGGGTCGGTTGCAACCTCTCCCATTATGGAGAGATTTAAGTTGTTAGTTACATCCCAGAATCTTCTATAAATAGCTATAAACAGCTAGAGGACACCGCGGGAAGGGGGAGTTCTGGAGAAGAAACCCAAGAAGCTATAGGCCAGAGGAGGAGAAATCTCAAAAAGGCACACTTGATGCTTAATGCTTGAAGCTGGATAATCACAGAAGACTGAAGCTAAGCACAAGGCTGCTAAACACATGTTGTGTTGAAAGAGAGTACTCTTTATAAACTTGCTGAGTTCAAGTGTTATAATCTCTTTGAGATTTTAGCCACTGATTGGGGTTTCATACTTCACTAGTCTGCTTTCAACGAGAGCAAGAAGATCCGAAGATCAAGCTTCCGGCTCAGCTCGTCAACAGAGAACAAGAATCACTCTCCATCGCCACACGAAGAACCTAGCATTAAATAAAAAAGAGATCCAACCATTCTTCCCTCTTTTGTAATTGGAGATTTGGATACGTTGTAATTTTTTACAATCAAATAATAATTTTACACACCCTTCAATTTTTTCAAGGAAACAAAAGATGGTGACTACGCTAGGAACAGTTTTCTTTACCAATGAGAAAGCTGTAGTGCAAACTGACCGCAAACTTCTCGGATCATCCGTCGAATCGCTCGTCGTCAAATTCGACTAAGAGAAATTCGAACAACTTATCTCCTCGGGCTCCATTAGCCCCAAAGTCTCAAGCAAGACTCGCTCTCAAGTCTCTTCGGAGACTTTTCATAGAGAAGTCCATGAGCTTTTTAACAAAGCAAGTGGCTCAATCTCTGTTGAGGTTCTGACAACCTCCCGTGGAGCCAACATGGCTTGCGGTAACGTCTCTCAAGAGACCCGCAAAGCCAGTGTCTTGGCTCATGGCCAACACAGTGGTGGAGGCCAATCTCACCGCTAAACTCCTCCTAGGGCTCAGCAAACTCAGTTTTCAGGGGGTTTGCATCAACTCCTGCAAGCCAAGCGGATTGCTGATCGTCGATGAAGACATCGAGCTCGCCATCAGCAAACAAAAACTGAAGACAATGTTGTTGGCACTAAATGTGAAGCTCGTGTTTAGCCCCGCGTTTCTGTGACAAAAAGCGATGCTCACATTCACGAGATATATGTTTCTAAATCATCTTCCTAACCTTGAAAATCAAACAAATAATCTTATTTTTACATAGTATAAGAAATCCTAATCATGATTCTCCTATTCCTTAAATTTGACTTAATTTCTTACAAAAAAATATGTCAAAATATTGTTTCTATTTTTAAAAAGTTTTTTAAAAGTAAAGAAAATGTTAATAATTTTTTTTAAAAAAATAAAAGGAAAACCTACGTTATGTTAGAACCCTCCCCACATCTATCCATGCATTGTCCTCAATGTATGAATTAATGCATAGATGCATGAAAAAGAAGAAAGGGAATGAAAATATTACCTTAAGGTGGTGGTTCCGGTGGTGGTCTGATTGGTCCACAAAATGCGGCCCAATCTAATTTGCGTGGAGTTCAGAGGAACCCACTAGAAACCTCTCTAATATAACCTACTAAAATGATGTATATATGAATGAATTTCATTGAGAATTTTACCCCCATCTATTTTTAAAATTTTTAAACTAATTTCAAAGTCATTATTATCAACACCTCTATCCCAAAATGAAGTATGAAAAGATGGAGTGATCGATCTGAAATCAGGAAGTGCATGAACTACAATAGACTCAGGAAAATGACTGAAGCCAAGTAAAGTTTCAGGAGTCAAAATTTGTTCAGAAACTGGGTCCAAATCAAGAAGTTGAAACTCAAGTCCACATTCATTTCTCCATAATGGAATGTAACTTTCTAAGATTGGTGATTCAAGTTCAAGCATGACAGGTATGAGAATCAAAACTGACTCTAAAATATTGCTCAAATCAGGTAGCAAAACAAAAGTCAATATTGATTCAGAAATTTGAACTGGATCACAAATTTGATACTCAAGGTCACATTCTTCATTGAGTTCAATTTCGTAAAAATGAGAACTTATCAATTTGTCAATAGGACTTTTAAAAGTATAAAATTGGTTAAGTTCAATATGATGATCATAAAAGATTGGTAATTCAATTTCCTGATAGACAGACACAAAATCTAATGTGGACTCTGGAGAAGGATTAAAATCAGGTGAAGATACCAGAGTCATTATTGAATCAGGAAGTAGAATTGAATTACTAAGTTGAGGTTCAGGATCATATTCATTCTCAAGTTCAATTTTAGGAAGGATAACTTGCCAAAATATCAATGCGATTTTCAAAATTAGAGTTTGGGTAAGTTCAAATGATGTGCTGAAATAGAATCTTGTTTTTCAAAACAATATGATTCTTTGACTCTAACAGAATAGTTAGCAACATCAGGAATGGTCGAACGGTGAGAATGGAGAGTCTTAACCATTATATCTATGTCATGATTATGAGTGATTTGAGTCTGAGTCATGACTTCAAGCAGTTTTTTATAATCGATTGGTTCATCATTTTGTTGCGACTGGACTTGAAAAGATGAAGTTTTGCTTTGAAATTTGTGGTGAAATCATAAGTCCATCAGACTTTATGATTGTTGCTCGGACTCACGCATACTCATGTCCAAGATTGATAGTTTTCTATTTTGAGCTGGTGGAACTGAGTATGAATCTTGAAAATATTGTGAAATTAGGGAGGCCTGAAATTTTTGTTCGGCCTCCTCAATTGCTTCTATTTTGAACTGGTGGAACTGAGTATGAATCTTGAAAATATTGTGAAATTAGGGAGGCCTGAAATTTTTGTTCGGCCTCCTCAATTGCTTCTATACTCTTTTCTAGCTTGAATTTTTCTTCGATGGGTTGGTCTAGAAAAGGAGTAAGGAAGCAAAATCAGAGAATAAATATTGGAAAAATTGTGGACAAGGTGGATAAGGAGGTTAAGTTAGTTGAAAATTAGACTCGGGGAGGTGAATCCCCCATTGACTCTGTGAAGAGTTGGAATTATTTTGAAAATTATGGTCATAAGATTGGGGGCATGGGTTGTATTAATTCGGATAAGTCCAACCCGGTGTATTTGATTGGTTAATTTTGTAAAAATTCTGGTTGGAATTATCTGAGTCAAATGGGGTGAAATATGGCTTACCATTAAAATTGAAAAAATTGTTGTTATAAGTCATATCACATAAGAAATGTCAAACACAAACAAAGAAAAATAAACAAATAAGTAAACAAATAAAAAGAAAAAAAATCTAACCTAAATTAGAGTAGACCTTAGACCTAGACGACTCCTAACTAGTTAGACTGTTCACGGGGGTATATTGTTGAATCTGACTACAAGTTAATCGGCCAGGTAGGGGTAAGATTAGTGGAAGGTATCCGTGCCTAAGAAACGGACCTAATTATACCAAACACCAACCTTCGGGGTTTCGCCACTCAATCCCCAACCTTAAACACTGATTTGGTAAGAGTCAAATTCAAATCAACTTTCCCCTTTGGTCAGTCTCCTATATGAGTCTGAGATCTCCCTAGGGCCAATGTCTACTCAGTTTTAGTTAGGCTTGGGTTAGTGAGTGAGGAGATTGCTTGTGGGCTAAGCAAGGGTAATGACTTTCTCACCTTATCTTGATTTTGATTTTGCTCTTAAGATAGATTGTGCAAAGTGTATAAGATATAGAAAAGTAACATTCAACAAGCAAATAATTACCCAAAAATGTTTCTTAAATTATATGCTATGCATACGTACCTTTTACTCCAGCACTCTTCAACATTAGACACGTGCCTAAATGCAAAGTCTAAACTGTTGGCCCAAGGTTACAATCACCCATGATTAGTGTATTTTGATGATTACAAAACATATTAGTTATTTGTACTAATAACATTTGTTGTTTAAGTGTGTTTCAGATTTCTATTCATTCTAGAAGTCTTCTCTCACAAATACAAGGATTTGGACTCAAGTCAACTCCAATTGGGCTCAAGGAACAAGTGTTGAAGATTATATGAAGAAGCCTATTGAAGATCTTGAAGTCCTTAGAAACATTGTAAGAAATAGAATGTTAAAGTTTGAGTATATGAAATTTGGCTCTAGGATTTGCACACACACTTGTTTCATATATTTCCTATGTTTTGAAAATGGTTATTTCTAAGTTTTATGCCTTAGTTTATATATACATGTACCAAAAGCTTTATATCTTGAAAATCTTGTATAAAACATGTGTATAAACTATTTTCTGCATAATACTTAGCTATATGTATTTTTAAAATATTTCTCAAAATTTTTCTAACTCAAAACCAGCCCAGTTTTCTGTTTCAGGCAACTCCGGCCGACCGACCCGGTCGACCGGCGATGTGTCTGGACATGCACTGTTTGTGCATGTCTGTCGGTCGACCGGACCGGTCGACCGACGGAGAGCAAATTGCTCACAGGTTTTTTCGGTCGACCGGACCGGTCGACCGGAAGAAGGAAACTGTGTTTCCTCTTTTGGGACGGTCGACCGGACCGGTCGACCGAGAGCCAACGGCTCTTTGCAGCTGGCCTTGCGGTCGACCGGACCGGTCGACCGCCAAGCCTGCTGTAGCCTAACGGCTCTTTCCTCTTTGGACTATTCTGAAAAACTGTTTTTGTTTTCAGCTTTAACAGATTTTTGGAGAGTTGTTGGGGAGCTTTTGCAGGTCAAATTAGGTGTAAAGAAATTGTTTTTAACCTGTTTTCTAACCCTATAAATAGAGGAGAAGTCTCTCTTGCATATCAACTAGAAAAATCCTCAAGTTTGTGTTGTTTTCAAAAGAGAAAAGAAAAGAGTTTAAAGCCTTCATTCTAATTCTTTTAAAGTTTGTTTTTTCAGTTGTGTTTGATTGTTTATATCACTCTACAACTGAAGTTTTCTCACCACACTTCATAGAGCCAAAAATCCAATACTCATTCTATAGTGAAGTTGTAATAGAAGTGAGAGTGTTTGTAAAAGAGTTTGAGAAATAGTGTAGTGATCTTGTTGTGATCACTTTGTTCTTGTAATCCTTTCCTTGTGGAGCAACCTCTTCGGTAGAGGTCCTTTGTACTCGGTGGAGCTCGGTGCTCGGTCTTCGGTAGACCAAATTGTAAAGGCGTCCTCGGTGGATAGTGGAAACCCTTCACGGAGGTGAAGGCGGGGAGTAGAGCGGTGGCTCGAACCTCGAAACAAATCACTTTGTTTGCGATTGCCTTTGCGTCCAATTCTTGCTTTACTTTTCAATAGTTCCTTATTGCTTTCTATTGCATACTTGTGATATTGTTTAAATCTCTTGTGCTACTATTTGCTTGCTTGTAATTCTTGCCATATATCATTGTGTTTGCATCATTCTTCATATCATCCATTTCATACTTGTGTGTGCCAATCCCGTACTCATCCAACAAGAGCTTCACATAGCGCCTCAACCCATATCAAGGGGAATCAAGAGGAGTTTAGTCCAGAGCCTCGCAAGAGGAATTCGGCTACACTTGTTGAATTGTACTAAGTTGAGCCTCACTTGTTTTAGGTTCCGCATTTAGAGAGTTAAAATTTTTAAGATTAGCAATCACACCTATTCACCCCCCCTCTAGGTGTTTTTCAATTGGTATCAGAGCTTGGACTCTAGGATTTGGTTTGACAACCTTAGAGAAGATCCTAATTTGCTAATCATTTCATTCATATTCATATAGTAAAAATGGCCGATGGAATTAAGACCCCTCCTAAGTTTGATGGACTTAACTTTCCCATATGGAAAGTTAAGATGACCGTGTTTTTGCAATCTCTAGGTAGCCGAGTTGCAAAAGCCGTGACTAAGTCCTTTAGTGTACCCCCCGGTGACGAATCCACTTGGTCCGAAATAGAGACTAAGGAATTCGATGCCAATGCCAAAGCTCACTATGCACTTCTTCAAGCCCTTAATGATGATGACAATTCTAGGGTTATCCATTACAAATCCGCATATGAGATTTGGTCACACTTGATAGTCACACATGAGGGGACCTCACAAGTAAAGAAGGCTAAGATTGACCTTCTTCGGTCCCAATATGAAACATTTAGCATGCAAGAAAATGAAACCATAGATGATATGGTTATAAGATTTACCAAGATTACTAATGGACTCTCTTCTTTAGGTGAAGATATCAACAATGATCAAAGAGTAAGGAAGATCATCCGAGCTCTTCCTCCTTCATGGGAAGTTAAAGCAACAACCTTGAAGGAACTCAACGACAATGAAGAGATGGAGCTTATAGGTCTCATTGGGAACCTTAAAACCCATGAGATGGAAAGGAAGGCAAGGGAGGAAATGGCTCCTTCCAAGAAGAAGACAATCGCTTTCAAGAGTCAAGCTACACACTCCGATGAAGATGATGAAGAAGAAGATGATGAGGAGCTCTCACTCCTTGTTAAGAATGTCCGGAGGATGTACAATAAGGCGAAGTACCAAGGTAGAAGAAGATGGCAAGGAGGCAAAGAAGAAAGAAGGATCACTTGTTTCAATTGCCAAAAGCCCGGACACATTGTTGCGGAGTGTCCGGACAAAGCTAAGCCCTCCACTTCAAAGAAGCCCTACAAGAAGAAGGCTATGAAGGCAACTTGGGATTCGGAGACCGAATCCGAGGAAGAAATAGACACCGCCAACATGTGCTTTATGGCAAATGAAGGCACAAGCAAGGTAACCTCTTCCACTCCTTTAGATAATGAACTTTCAATGGATGAGTTAGAAGAAGCTTTTGTTGAATTGTCACAAAATTATGATTTCTTAAAGAAAAAGTATTTAAAAATGAAAAAGGAAATGAATCTTTAAGTCATCAAGTTTTTACTCTTACAAAAGAAAAGGATGATTTGGTTTCCACCTTGGCCACTACTAAGAATGATTTTGAAAAATATAAGATTTCTTGCAAAGGTAAGGCCCCACTAATTGATTCTAATGAAGTTTCTATGCTTAAGGAAAGATTAGACTCATTAAGTGTTGTTTTGAAAGATTGTGAGTTTAACAAGAAGAAAATTGAGGCTATGTTTCCTAAGAAACAAGCCCCAAAGAAAAATGCTCATGCTCATGTTCATGTTCATGCTACACAACCTAAACAACATGGCAAAACCCCAAAACATGCTCACACTACACATACACATCATGCATTCATGTATGGTAGAGTGTTCTCATGTTCACATTGTGGACGGAAAGGGCACTTAGCCAATTTTTGCTATGATAGATTAAACGTTTCACGTCATAATGTTTGGGTTCGAGGCACTAACTTTAAAGGACCCAAGAAAGTTTGGGTACCAAAATCAACAATTATGTTAAATGATGTAGGTACTTTCCAAATCCCAACGACGTAGAGGATTGTGGTATCTTGATAGCGGTTGCTCAAGGCACATGACTTGGGACATCAACAACTTTGCAACCCTATCAAGATATCATGAAGGTGGCACCGTCACCTTCGGAGATGACGCCAAGGGTAAAATCATCGGTATTGGTAATTTAAAACTTGGCACCTCTCCTTTAATTGAAAATGTAGTTTTAGTTGATGGCCTCAAGCATAATCTCTTGAGTGTTAGTCAACTTTGTGATAAAGGTTTTGATGTTGTTTTTGATAATGTTACTTGTAAAGTAATTGATCGAACTTCTAATGTTTGTGTATTTTCCGATTTTCGTGAAAGTAATGTTTATATGATTGATATGTTAAATATGTCTTGTAATATTACTTGTTTGAAAGCCCTCGATGATGACTCTTGGTTGTGGCATAGGAGATTAGGGCATATTTCTTTTGATCACATTTCTACGTTAAACACAAAGGAAATGGTGAAAGGTATTCCTTGCTTGAATTTTGAAAAAGACCGAGTTTGTGACGCATGTCAATTTGGGAAACAAACTAAGTCTTCTTTCAAGTCAATTAAGGATATCATGACATCACGTCCTTTGGAGTTAATCCATATGGATCTTTTTGGCCCTACACAAACCAAAAGTCTAAGTGGGAATAGATTTGCTTATGTTTTGGTTGATGATTTTTAAGATTTACTTGGGTTTTCTTTCTTGAACATAAAAGCCAAGCATTCTCTTATTTTCAAACTTTTAACAAAAAAGTTGAAAAGAAAAAAGATGTTTCGATTTTGAGAATAAGAAGTGATAGAGGAGGTGAATTCATTAACCAACCCTTTACCACTTTTTGTGATGAACATGGAATAAAGCATGAACTTTCTTGTCCTAGAACTCCACAACAAAATGGAGTAGTTGAACGGAAAAATAGAACATTACAAGAGATGGCTAGGACAATGCTAAGTGAATATGGTCTACCACATTATTTGTGGGCCGAGGCCGTCAATACATCATGCTATATATCAAATCGTGTTTTCTTATGTAAAAATACTACTAAAACTTCTTTTGAAATGTACTTTTCTAGAAAACCAAATGTTTCTTATTTCAAAGTTTTTGGATGCAAATGTTTTGTTTTAAATACAAAAGATAATTTAGGAAAATTTGATGCTAGATCTTATGAGGCTATTTTTGTAGGTTACTCAAACACTAGTAAGGCTTATAGAGTTTTCATTAGATCATCATTGACTATTGAAGAGTCTATTCATATTAAGTTTGAGGAATCTAACAAGTTTGTTAAGAATGTTGTAGAAATAGATGCATTGGATGAAGGTTTGGAGAAAGTGACCTTGGAGGATGCTTCTACTATGGGAGACAAACCAAAGGATGATGAAGGAAGTGAAGCTAAGGTGGAAGAGGCACAAGGAAATGAAAATCAAACACATGAGGTGGAGCCTACTCAACCACTACCAAAGGATTGAAGATACAATCCACATCATCCCAAGGACCTCGTCATAGGTGAAGTATCAAAAGGGGTAACTACTCGCTCTAGACTTCATGACTATTGTGGTAACTATGCATTCATTTCTCATATTGAACCCAAAAATGTCCTCGAAGCCGAGGCCGATTCATATTGGTTGCTAGCCATGCAAGAGGAGCTCAATCAATTTGAGCGCAACCAAGTTTGGCACCTTGTTCCTAGGCCCCACGATAGACCAACAATTGGTACTAAGTGGATCTTTAAGAACAAGTTGGATAAATCGGGTAATGTAGTTAGAAACAAGGCTAGGTTAGTTGCCCAAGGTTACACTTAAATCGAAGGGATCGATTTTGAAGAAACCTTTGCACCCGTAGCACGGCTTGAAGCCATACGGATGACACTAGCATTTGCCTCATATAAAGATTTCAAATTATTTCAAATGGATGTTAAAAGTGCTTTTCTAAATGGATTTATTGAAGAGGAGGTGTATGTTGAACAACCCCCCGGGTTTGTTGATCCTACACATCCGGATTTTGTTTTTAAATTAGATAAAGCTCTTTATGGTTTAAAACAAGCCCCTAGGGCTTGGTATGAAAGACTTTCTTCATTTTTGATTTCAAATGGTTTTAAGAAAGGTAAAATTGACACAACTTTGTTTACAAAACATGTAGAAAAGGATATTCTTATTGTGCAAATTTATGTGGATGATATTATTTTTGGTTCTACTAATGAATCTCTTTGCAAAGCTTTTGAGTCATGCATGAAGGATTAATTTGAAATGTCTATGATGGGGGAACTCAACTATTTCCTTGGACTCCAAATCAAGCAAAAGAAGGATGGGATCTTCATCAATCAAGCCAAGTACACAAAGGAACTAATCAAAAGGTTTGGGCTTGAAGGATCGAAAGTAAGCAAAACTCCTATGGCAACAACTACAAAGCTTGACAAGGATGAACAAGGTAAAAGTGTAGACATTAAATTATATCGTAGCATGATTGGTAGTTTGCTTTATTTGACGGCTAGTAGGCCGGATATTATGTTTTCCGTTTGTCTTTGTGCACGTTTTCAATCTTGTCCTAAAGAATCTCACATAATTGCGGTTAAACGCATAATTAGATACCTTAAGGGCACTATTGAAATGGGTTTGTGGTATCCTAAAACCGGATTATTTGAAATGAAGAGTTTTTCGGATGCCGACTATGCGGGTTGTAGGGTAGATAGGAAGAGCACAAGTGGAACATGTCAATTCTTGGGTAATTGTCTTGTATCTTGGTCTTCCAAAAAGCAAAATTCGGTAGCCCTATCAACCGCCGAGGCGGAGTATGTTGCAGCCGGAGCTTGTTGTGCACAAGTTCTTTGGATGAAACATACTCTCCTCGACTATGATTTACACTTTGATCATGTTAAAATATTTTGTGATAATACTAGTACTATTCACATGACAAAGAATGCAAATCAACATAGTAAAACCAAACACATTGACATTAGGTATCACTTTCTTAGAGATCACTATGAGAAAGGTGATATTGTTATTGAATATGTTTCTACCGATTTTCAACTTGCCGATATTTTTACTAAACCATTAGACTATGCTAGATTTTCATTTATTTGCGGTGAGTTGAATGTTTGCATTATGGACTCTTAAAAATAATATTTTCAACTTGTTTTGTTTTAACCCTTTTTGATGTATGACAAAAAGGGGGAGAATAAGTTTAGTTTGATATTTAGTTTTTGATATTATTTGAGTTTTATTTTATGTAGAAAAAGAAAGTTTGTTTATTTAAGTTTTTGACAAAACTTTTGTACATTGAATGCTTTATGTATTGTGCTTTCAATAGTCCAATTTTTTATGCATATAGAAAAAGAAAGTTTGTTTATTTAAGTTTTTGACAAAACTTTTGTACATTGAATGCTTTATGTATTGTGCTTTCAATAGTCCAATTTTTATACATAGCATTATTTGAGGGGGAGTTTTTCAAACTCTTCTTCCATATTTATTTAAATAACCTATATGTTTTGTCATCATCAAAAAGGGGGAGATTGTTGGCCCAAGGTTATAATCACCCATGATTAGTGTACTTTGATGATTACAAAACATATTAGTTATTTGTACTGAAAAACACCTAGAGGGGGGTGAATAGGTGTAAGTGCTAATCTAAGAAACTAAATGCAAACTAAGTGCGCTAAATGCGGAAGCTAATGCAAATCTTGCAACACACTTAATACAATCCAACAAGTGTAGCCGAATTCCCCTTGCGAGGCTCTGGACTAACTCCTCTTGATTCCCCTAGATATGGGTTGAGGCGCTATGTGAAGCTCTTGTTGGATGAGTATAGGTGATGCACAAACACACAAGCAATTCAAGCAATGTGCACACACAATCAAGCCAAGCAATCAAGGATATAGCAATATGAATTAATGCAAGGCAATAAGAAATATGCTCAACACAAGCAAGTATGATATGAGATGAAGTATGATGCTTTGCACAAAGTAAATGAGAGAGAGTTAGAGAGACAATGGGAGCAATCGCAAACACCAAGATTTGTTTCGAGGTTCGAGCACCTTGCTCTACATCCCCGCCTACACCACCTTGTAGGATTTCCACTATCTCAACTCCCACCGAGGGAACCTCTACCGAAGAGGATTTCTTACAACTCTAGGAGTACCAAACTCCTCTCTCAAACAACAACCTCCTCACAACCGAAGGGTTAGGCCCGTAGCCAAAACAACAACCAATCCACACACCTCTACCGAAGAGGCTCACAACCAAACACTATCACCTCTACCTAAGAGGGATCCACAACACAATCACCCGATCACCTCTACCGAAGAGGGATTCACAAATATAAGGGTGTTTACAACTATGAGGTTTACAACAAACAACCTCAAACACTTCTCTTTCTTTTTCTCTTATCTTTTTCCACAAAAACAAGGTCCTAATAGTTTAGGATAGAAGATAGCTCAAGTGTGGAAACAAGTGTTTTTGGAAACAGGCAACAAAGAAAAATCTTTGAGAAAATACTTGCAATATGATAGAATTGAAGATCTAAGCAAAAATCCCAAAAACCTATTTTTCTTTGATTTTCAAAAACCCAAAACAAATAAAGATGAGAAGTTTTTGCACTTAAAACTCTTTTGAAAACTCTTTTAAACACCTCAGAAAACTGGAAATTTTTCTCTTAGAAAACTTGGCCAAAATCCCCAAAGAGATGGGGTTTATATAGCCCCTATACAAAACTAGCCGTTAGGCTGAGCTGGCAGTCTGACAGACTGCCGGTCGACCGGTCCGGTCAACCGCCAACGGTCAAAAATGTGACCGTTGGGCAATAGCGGTCGACCGGCCCGGTCGACCGAAACATCCTGAGAGCAGAACTCTCATCTCGGTCGACCGGCCCGGTCGACCGTCCCAGAGACTCCAAAACGTGCACAGACTTGTGCACGTCGGTCGACCGTCCCGGTCGACCGGCCTATGGTACGGTCGACCGGTCCGGTCGACCGACTTGGCCTGTCAGCCAGCCCTTAGTTCTGCACAGATACGGGATTTAAAAATAGGTCTTTTCACTCAATAAAAATCCCATAAATTCACAGTAAATCTAAAAAATAGTTTTAATCACAATAAAAACTGTTTTTCTAAAAATATGTTTTTCTAAAACTTGTTTTATCATTTTACTTTGATAACCAAACTTGTGATAAAAATTTCAAGACATATATCAATCATATCAATTCATTTTTGTGTCTTGCCAATTTTATCAAAAACAAAACTTGTATTTTATCAAACTAGAATTTTCCAAAACATGAATAGGATAGTCAAAATAAGTTTGTCTAGTAAGTTTAAAGCATGTATGTATATCTAGAACATATCTAATATACATAGGTATAAGGTAAACTTGTTTTGATCTATTATTCATGAAAACCAAAAACCAAATCATGAAACGTGTGTGTTTTGTGCACTTGAGCATATCAACTAAACTAAGCTTTACAAATATAGATCTAAAACACAAACTCTAAATTAGATACCTAAGTCTTCTTGACGATCTTCATCTTCAAGTAGACTTGCTCCAAAACTCCGTGATTCTCCAAGTGCAAAGTTATGATCTTTAAGCTTTGGCACCGGAATCATCATGAATAGCTTCTAATCATCTTGTTGAAGCTAATCACCAACCTAATATCCTGTTAATGATCTGAAACTTAGAAACACAAGAATATTAGTAAATATAACTACATGAGTGTTGATCATCATCAAAACTAGAGTGGAAGGCCATTGGGCCAACAATCTCCCCCTTTTTGATGATGACAAAACTCATGGAGTTATATATGCATGGATTAAAGATAAGCTTCAAAGAAGCTCCCCCTTAACTCATGCATAACAAATGAATAAATAAATATGCAATGAAAGCTTATGATTCTAAACAAGAGACATACATATTTTTCATATATTTATGTTTATTTGCTTATGCATGAACTCAATATATGCAAAAACATAAAGAAGCATATATAAACTCTAGATACCAAGTACAACAATTACAAAGCAAGCTTTGGATATCAATTAAACTTAATAAACAATTAAACTTAATATTCTTGATATTAAAACATAATATATGCATATAAAACATAAGTATGCATATAAAACTCAAATACTTCTCCCCCTTTTTGTCAATCATCAACAAAGGGGTAAACAATCAAAACCATAGATAAAATGAGGGGTAAAAATCTTTCTCCCCCTTTTTGTCAATCAAAACAATGCAAACAATGTTCTCCCCCTTTTTGTCTAAACAAAAAACAAAATCAATAAGGGGTGACTACAAACATGATATCAATTAAAAATATGTCAATGAAGCATCTTGATACCAATAAATAAGAATCAATATATGTTATATGCTATATACATTCATGAAGAGGAAGACGCTAAGTTAGCTTCCCTACACATATGCATTACATGAAGAAGGGATGACAAGCCCCAATTCACATAACACATATTATGTAATGCATAAGAGGAGATGTGAAGCTCCCCCTACACACGTATATCATATAAAAAAGAGTTGTCAAGCTCCTCAATTTATAATATACTCAACATGAATCTATATGTAAGAGAGATGTTAAGCTCTCCTTGCATATAGGAAATACAAATCAAAACTTTGAATATTTTCTTTAAACAACATTTTGAGATACCAATTGTAATTAAACATAACAAATTACCAATTGTAAAACAACATAACAAATTTTGAATGTCTAAACACAAATTTTGATACCAATTGTAAGAATATATTTCATTTTGAAAAACATATAAACAAATTTGATGTTGATATCATATGTTCAAAATAACAACTTTTGATCATAAAGAGTGGGAGTACAAATACCAATTGAAATACAAAATCAAATTTTCTCCCCCTTTATGAGATACAAACTAAAGACATGCATAGTCTTGATAACAATTTAAAAGTAATCAATTTAAACAAAATTGAAACTCAAGCACTAGCATAAATACAAACATATATATGTATGAAAGATAGATACCAATAGAAATTGATATACTTGGAATTTAAAGCATACATACATACATAATAAACATATGAGTATACAAAAGGTCAAAATGATACCAATTGAAAGAGTTCAATGATACCAATTGACATAACAATAAGTTCAAGTGTATACATCATATTATCTACCACCCAATCATAATTCAAGTTTTAAAGATTTTCAATTTAGGGCATACATGAACATGATCTCCCATCCTACCGCCCTTAGAAGGTAGGGGTTTTCAAAGATAGATTTGAAAATGTAGTTTTGTTTGAAAATCACTACCAAAATGAAGAACACCGCAACTAGTTAAATGGAAAACTTGTTAACTAGCACGAAATCCTTCAAGCAAGGAATAAAACAAAATTGAAATTCACATGATAATCATCACTCTAACCAATAAAGCATAACTCATGAGAAACAAAACATGAGCAATAGATATGAGTGTACAAATAATATGTGAAGATCATAATCATGAAAAATATTTCATTGAGCTCAATTATTCCTTAAAACATAATTCTATCAAAAACATGAAAAATCATATAAAACTCCTTATTTAATCTTCAAGGCATATGTATGTCTAATACAAGCTAAAATATACATACATATCCAAAACTCAACGAGTCCATTAAATGTATATTCATGAAGGCACGTGGCTCAAAAAGATGTATATGTATAAGATTAGTTTGAACTAGATAGACATATACATGAATTAAACATAAATACATGAAACATGAAAAACTAAATCTTTCATTAAAACAAAGATCATTTCAAGGTATATGTATGAATTGTCAAACATGAAGTATACATACATATCCCTAAACACAATTGAGTCCATATATATAGATTTGCATGAAAGGCAAATGACTCAAGGGGTATACATGTATATCTTAAAGTTTGGCAATACAAACATATACATGAAGTGAAAACTCATAAAACAAATCCAAAAATAGAATACAAGTTAAAATGTGTGAATCATCAAAACTAGACTATACTAGCACATTTAATGGGTTCAAATAAGCAATCAAGCTCAACATATATAGATTTATTTGTAGCCCACTCTATGTACAAGTATATAACTAGTCTTAATGAAAATAAACATCTAAACATATATTCAAAACATGAAGCATCAAAACAAATATAAAAGTCATCATGATAAAACTAAAATATGATTACTATGTAAATTCACATGTATTAGATTCATGATGTACATTATAGCTTAAACAAAAGTGAGAACACTAAATATGGGTTCATATAAGCATATGTGTCTCAAATACTATACATGTATGTCAAGGATTTAATAAACATGGAATGAACATACTAATCCATAGACATCAAAAACATGCTATAAACATTAAAACATAGAAAGCATGTAAACAATAAATGGGAGTAAAGGATTGTTACCAAAATCGAAGAAGCAACTCTCCTTGTCTCCAAAACATGGTGGTCATCTCCACCAAATCTTCCCTTGAAAGTGATGCATCCATTTTGATTTCCATGAAGTCCGGAACGCATCCACTCCAAGGTGCTAACACTCTCACGTCATGTGAGAGCCCACACCTACATCAAAAACAATAGGAGGGGTCGTCTTTGGTACCCATACTCTTTTGGGTCCATGGGGGTTAGTCTCTTCTCTAACCCAAACAAATTTCTTGGCTAAATTTTCAACATGTAAACGATCATAGCAAAATTTAGCAAGATGGTCTTTTCGACCACAATGTGTACATGTGTACACATGAGCATACATGGTGTGATGGTGTTCGTGAGGAGCATGTGTATGCCGTGGAGGATGTGCATGCATAGAAGATGGAACTTGTTTCTTTCGAACTAAGGATTCCAAGCGTGTATGGTTCTTAGCACATTGGCTCATAGTGGAGCCCAAACAATCTACCTTCTTCTTTAACATACAAATATCATCATTAATCTTAGAAGAAGAGGTACATGCATTAGGTAGACTAGATGAAGAAGCTACACTAGCATGGCAAACATGTGCATCAATCTTATTTTGCAAAATTCATTTTTCTTTAAACATGCATCCAAATCTTTAGAAATTGAAGCAATCTTAATTTTCAAAGAATCATTTTCTTTTAACACAAATCTACTTTTGAAGACAAATTTTCATTTTTCTTTAATATAGCATGGCAATCATTTTTAGATCTTAAAAATTCATTTTCTTTAAGTGCAAGTTCTAATTGAGATCTCAATGAATCCCTTTCATTATAGACCTCAACCTTCTCTTGCAAAACACAATCAAGTCTAGCATGCAAACTTTTATTTTCTTTTTCAATATCTAGACTTTTCTTTTTCAAAATCTTATATTTTCAATTAACTTTTCACATACTATTGAAAGTTCTTCATTTAGAGCATGGGGATCAACAATATCATTACTAGAAGAACTAGCATCATCATCACTATCATCTATGTGGGGTTCCGAATGTACCTCAAGGGAGTCATTCCCTTGGACCATGAAGCATTGTGAATCGGATTCTCCACTAGATTCCTCTTCTTGGATTGGCAATTGAAGCTTGGAGGTGTTGGTGGTTGCCAATTTGTTCCACACTACAAAAGCGGAATCAAAGTTAGAAACACATAAAAGATAATCTTTAGGTAATGTGCTTCTAATAGCCTCTAGAGCTTGTGCATTGGCCCCTATATGATTGCAATCACCAAGATAACATCTCTTGGTGGCCGCAAGGAAAACATGCAAACCTAGGGTCTTTAGGTACATGGACATCCTATACTTCCAAACATCAATGTTGGAAGGGTCAAAACTAGGTGGGGTCATGAAGTCCATGGTATAAACTAAATATGTGCAAACAATCAAATGCAAATGTAGATTAGCAAGCAAATGGATCTCACTCCTAGGATGTTAAGCCTAAGTATCAGGAGCACTAGCTCTGATACCAATTGAAAAACACCTAGAGGGGGGTGAATAGGTGTAAGTGCTAATCTAAGAAACTAAATGCAAACTAAGTGCGCTAAATGCGGAAGCTAATGCAAATCTTGCAACACACTTAATACAATCCAACAAGTGTAGCCGAATTCCCCTTGCGAGGCTCTGGACTAACTCCTCTTGATTCCCCTAGATATGGGTTGAGGCGCTATGCGAAGCTCTTGTTGGATGAGTATAGGTGATGCACAAACCACAAGCAATTCAAGCAATGTGCACACACAATCAAGCCAAGCAATCAAGGATATAGCAATATGAATTAATGCAAGGCAATAAGAAATATGCTCAACACAAGCAAGTATGATATGAGATGAAGTATGATGCTTTGCACAAAGTAAATGAGAGAGAGTTAGAGAGACAATGGGAGCAATCGCAAACACCAAGATTTGTTTCGAGGTTCGAGCACCTTGCTCTACATCCCCGCCTACACCACCTTGTAGGATTTCCACTATCTCAAGTCCCACCGAGGGAACCTCTATCGAAGAGGATTTCTTACAACTCTAGGAGTACCAAACTCCTCTCTCAAACAACAACCTTCTCACAACCGAGGGGTTAGGCCCGTAGCCGAAACAACAACCAATCCACACACCTCTACCGAAGAGGCTCACAACCAAACACTATCACCTCTATCTAAGAGGGATCCACAACACAATCACCCGATCACCTCTACCGAAGAGGGATTCACAAATATAAGGGTGTTTACAACTATGAGGTTTACAACAAACAACCTCAAACACTTCTCTTTCTTTTTCTCTTATCTTTTTCCACAAAAACAAGATCCTAATAGTTTAGGATAGAAGATAGCTCAAGTGTGGAAACAAGTGTTTTTGGAAACAAGCAACAAAGAAAAATCTTTGGGAAAATACTTGCAATATGATAGAATTGAAGATCTAAGCAAAAATCCCAAAAACCTATTTTTCTTTGATTTTCCAAAAACCCAAAACAAATAAAGATGAGAATTTTTTGCACTTAAAACTCTTTTGGAAACTCTTTTAAACACCTCAGAAAACTGGAAATTTTTCTCTTAGAAAACTTGGCCAAAATCCCCAAAGAGATGGGGTTTATATAGCCCCTATACAAAACTAGCCGTTAGGCTGAGCTGGCAGTCTGACAGACTGCCGGTCGACCGGTCCGGTCGACCGCCAACAGTCAAAATGTGACCGTTGGGCAATAGCGGTCGACCGGCCCGGTCGACCGAAACATCCTGAGAGCAGAACTCTCGGCCCGGTCGACCGGCCCGGTCGACCGTCCCAGAGACTCCAAAACGTGTACAGACTTGTGCACGTCGGTCGACCGTCCCGGTCGACCGGCCTATGGTGCGGTCGACCGGTCCGGTCGACCGACTTGGCCTGTCAGCCAGTCCTCAGTTCTGCACAGATACGGGATTTGAAAATAGGTCTTTTCACTCAATAAAATCCCATAAATTCACAGTAAATCTAAAAAATAGTTTTAATCACAATAAAAACTGTTTTTCTAAAAATATGTTTTTCTAAAACTTGTTTTATCATTTTACTTTGATAACCAAACTTGTGATAAAAATTTCAAGACATATATCAATCATATCAATTCATTTTTGTGTCTTGCCAATTTTATCAAAATAAAACTTGTATTTTATCAAACTAGAATTTTCCAAAACATGAATAGGATAGTCAAAATAAGTTTGTCTAGCAAGTTTAAAGCATGTATGTATATCTAGAACATATCTAATATACATAGGTATAAGGTAAACTTGTTTTGATCTATTATTCATGAAAACCAAAAACCAAATCATGAAACGTGTGTGTTTTGTGCACTTGAGCATATCAACTAACTAAGCTTTACAAATATAGATCTAAAACACAAACTCTAAACTAGATACCTAAGTCTTCTTGACGATCTTCATCTTCAAGTAGACTTGCTCCAAAACTCCGTGATTCTCCAAGTGCAAAGGTATGATCTTTAAGCTTTGGCATCGGAATCATCATGAATAGCTTCTAATCATCTTGTTGAAGCTAATCACCAACCTAATATCCTGTTAATGATCTGAAACTTAGAAACACAAGAATATTAGTAAACATAACTACATGAGTGTTGATCATCATCAAAACTAGAGTGGAAGGCCATTGGGCCAACATGTACTAATAACATTTGTTGTTTAAGTGTGTTTTCAGATTTCTATTCATTCTAGAAGTCTTCTCTCACAAATACAAGGATTTGGACTCAAGTCAACTCCAATTGGCTCAAGGAACAAGTGTTGAAAATTATATGAAGAAGCCTATTGAAGATCTTGAAGTCCTTAGAAACATTGTAAGAAATAGAATGTTAAAGTTTGAGTATATGAAATTTGGCTCTAGGATTTGCACACACACTTGTTTCATATATTTCCTATGTTTTGAAAATGGTTATTTCTAAGTTTTATGCCTTAGTTTATATATACATGTACCAAAAGCTTTATATCTTGAAAATCTTGTATAAACATGTGTATAAACTATTTTCTACATAATACTTAGCTATATGTATTTTTAAAATATTTCTCAAAATTTTCTAACTCAAAACCAGCCCAGTTTTCTGTTTCAGGCAACTCCGGCCGACCGGCCCGGTCGACCGGCGATGTGTCTGGACATGCACTGTTTGTGCATGTCTGTCGGTCGACCGGACGGTCGACCGACGGAGAGCAAATTGCTCACAGGTTTTTTTTCGGTCGACCGGACCGGTCGACCGGAAGAAGGAAACTGTGTTTCCTCTTTTGGGACGGTCGACCGGACCGGTCGACCGAGAGCCAACGGCTCTTTGCAGCTGGCCATGCGGTCGACCGGACCGGTCGACCGCCAAGCCTGCTGTAGCCTAACGGCTCTTTCCTCTTTGGGCTATTTCTGAAAAACTGTTTTTGTTTTCAGCTTTAACAGATTTTTGGAGAGTTGTTGGGGAGCTTTTGCAGGTCAAATTAGGTGTAAAGAAATTGTTTTTAACTGTTTTCTAACCCTATAATAGAGGAGAAGTCTCTCTTGCATATCAACTAGAAAAATCCTCAAGTTTGTGTTGTTTTCAAAGAGAAAAGAAAAGAGTTTAAAGCCTTCATTCCAATTCTTTAAAGTTTATTTTTCAGTTGTGTTTGATTGTTTATATCACTCTACAACTGAAGTTTTCTCACCACACTTCATAGAGCCAAAATCCAATACTCATTCTATAGTGAAGTTGTAATAGAAGTGAGAGTGTTTGTAAAAGAGTTTGAGAAATAGTGTAGTGATCTTGTTGTGATCACTTTGTTCTTGTAATCCTTTCCTTGTGGAGCAACCTCTTCGGTAGAGGTCCTTTGTACTCGGTGGAGCTCGGTGCTCGGTCTTCGGTAGACCAAATTGTAAAGGCGTCCTCGGTGGATAGTGGAAACCCTTCACGGAGGTGAAGGCGGGGAGTAGAGCGGTGGCTCGAACCTCGAAACAAATCACTTTGTTTGCGATTGCCTTTGCGTCCAATTCTTGCTTTACTTTTCAATAGTTCCTTATTCTTTCTATTGCATACTTGTGATATTGTTTAAATCTCTTGTGCTACTATTTGCTTGCTTGTAATTCTTGCCATATATCATTGTGTTTGCATCATTCTTCATATCATCCATTTCATACTTGTGTGTGCCAATCCCGTACTCATCCAACAAGAGCTTCACATAGCGCCTCAACCCATATGAAGGGAATCAAGAGGAGTTTAGTCCAGAGCCTCGCAAGAGGAATTCGGCTACACTTGTTGAATTGTACTAAGTTGAGCCTCACTTGTTTTAGGTTCCGCATTTAGAGAGTTAAAATTTTTAAGATTAGCAATCACACCTATTCACCCCCCTCTAGGTGTTTTTCATAAACTATTTTTAGCATTTAACAAATATCATTTTACTGTTGAGGTAGAAAGTATGTACAGTGAGACAAATAAGAAAATAAATAGCTACAGAATTTTAGTTTTATAATTCAGCCACCTGCAAAAATACAGGTTAGTAGTTCACTCAGATTGCCACTGGAATGTAGCAAATCTGAGGGCTTCTAGGCTCTACTTTTAGGACAGAGTCCAGGGTCACTTATATGTCTACTGTAGCAAAAATTTCCTTGTTATTAAACCTGTACACAAGAACAAAGAGAAAGTTAACCAAAAATGTAAATCTAAAAGAGAATAACTTACCATCCTTCCCCGGCAACGGCACCAAAAATTTTCTTTGATTGTCACTTCAAGGATGAATTACACACTCAATTTCACTCTTCTCTCTTTACTGATCTAAACTGAAAAGTAAAGATGAGATACAGCTTCTCAGAATTATCTAATAATACTCCTAAAACCCTATAAATGAACAAGAATTCTAATTGTAGTATAGTGGTGAGTATTACCGCCTGTCACGCGGGTGACCTGGGTTCAATCCTCGACAACGGCGCCAAAATTTGATTGAGTTGGAACCTACACAAAAAAATATAGAATTTTAGAACTTTAAGAATAGAATGTGCAAGTACTCAATTCTACCACTATAGCAAGTGGGTATGCGGGTCATGATCCTCAAGAAGGGACTAGCGATGAAAGCTTTTTAGTAAGTTCTCTTTTATCCTACAAAGTATGATTAAAGATCTTCTTTTAGTTCTTTAAAAGAAAAGAAAAAATAAGTTAAAATTAAGTTAGGAAGAAAGTGGTAGATGAGAAGGTGGAGAAAATAAAAATAGATATTTACAAAGAAATTGAAAAGAGTGATAAAATAGTTGGGGATTATGATGATCTAAACTAAAGAATTAAAAGAAAGAAAACTAAAAGAAATACTTACCTCCTCTGGACCTTGAATTTGTGGCGACGATGTTACCTTGAAGTGGAGGCATTCAGCGTATAGCCCATAAGAGTTGATTCCCGTCTCTTCCACATTACATCATCAAGACAGTACAAGAATGAAATGATACCGACTGAGACTAAGATCCATCGTCATGAGCTATCGGTGGCACTCGCAAAGGTAAGACTCTTTCGATGCTATAAGACTCACTTGATAGCAATTGGTACCAAAAGAAGAGAAGTAGAAAAGAAGAAGAAGAGTACAAAAATAAAGAAAAACATAGAAGTATAACTATAGATTCAATATTGTAACAATAAAAGAAAAGAAGAACAACTTACACCAGTGTCACTCTCAGTACAAGCTTCACTCTTATTCTCCTATAAAACACTGATCTCCTCTGAATTACATAAATAAAAACTAAAAATTACATAAATAATAAAAACCTACACTAAAAGGAATGAAAAATTGGCCTAGAATTTATCTCTGCATGGTCGCTCCCTGTATTCTCTGAAAAATCCAATGTTTATAGGCAAAACCCATAGGGGAGGAACGTACGAAGATAGGGGGAGCAAACGCTCCCCCAACTTCTCTTACAATGCCGCGAAAACGCGGCTTTTGCCTTGTTTCCGTGACCTCGGTGTCGCCAGGTGGCCATACCCGGGGGTACAACTCCTTATTTTGTGATTTGACTTTATCTGATTTTGGAATTCCCATTTTAGCTCCTGGATTTGATGAAACTACCTTGATCTTTAGTTTTAACCAATTGATTTTGGAAGATTTGTTTTAACCAGTTTTCAACTTCTCTGATTTGCCATGATCTGCCCTGATTTTTTGATTTCGAATTAATTCTGAATTAAATCAGAATTTTGATGGGTTTTTGGGCTCGTTTCTCTTTCCTTTCCTTTAGCAATGGGCCTGCATATAAATTAGACAATAATTAGAATTAAAAGCAGAGTTTATTATAAAAGATGAGAATGTGACAATGAATGTGCAATATTAGAGATCGATCAATGTGCCATCAAACTTCACCACATCGATCTTCGATTGGTGGATGTTCACGGCCTTCACTTTGGATTGATTAACTTCGACCATTTCACTAAATAATCTCAACAAAACTTTTAGAAATGGAATCTTCAAATAAGATAAATATGGGACCTTTACCACCAAACAGGAAATCCTAGATTGGATCTTCCCCAAATCTTCAATTCCACCGCCTCCAAGATTGAATACAGAGCTCTGATACCACTTGTTGTGTGCTATATGATCGGATTGAGAACATGCCGAGAGATTAATCACAAATACAGCACAAATAATAAAAAAAAATAGGAGAACAATGATTAATGAGGTCGACAATTTGCCTACGTCTTCGGGGCAGAAGGGGGTAGATTTTGTTCAATACCAAATGATTTTACGATGAGAAACAATTGATCATAAAGGATCTCATATTATAGATAAAGAAAGAAAACAAAATACCCAAAATTCGAGTTAAAACAGAGTCAGAATTCAACTTGAAATAGAATTTGAATTCGGGTCGGATTCACCAATTTTGCTGCAAAGCTTTCGAGAGTTCTGGATCACCTTTCGAAAGGTACCTTCCTGAGAGCAATTTAATCTCAGAGCTTTTGAAAGTTCTGGGTCAGTTATCAAAAGCGAGCCACCTGAGAGTTAGTTTGGCTCAGTGCTATTGAAAGTTTCTTGAAATTTTTGAAAGCTTCAGTCATTCGAAAGCTTGGTATCAGCTTTCAAAAACTTCAATCTTCAATCTCTGATTTCTGATTGTCATATTCTCCTCCTCTCTCCGAACTAACTCTAATTGAGTTTAAAAAACTTCGTTTTTTATCTTCTCCTACACACATGTATTTATCCATGTTTGAAAATCTAGTAATTTAGTTGTAAGTTGATTAATTCCTAGTTTGCTATCTAGAATTCTCAGAGCAATGTGGTACTCCTTTTTTCTTGTTTTGGAAGAATGAGGCCTCAAACATGAAAATCCGTCCCATTAGTATAAATGAAACATCAGTTCGGTTCATGTGTGTGAGTCACATACACATATTATAAAAGGGTCAATCCCGCGTTGACGATAGAGAAGGCCCTCCGCCAACCTCAAGGGCACGGCGCTTAAGGCGGGGAATGTGGCCCAAGCGGTTCTCTATCTGGCCAGTGATGAATCCAAAGTATGTGAGCGGGCACTCGAGCCATTCTTCGATAGGAATGGATCGTTTCTAGTTGGTTGTTGAAGTGGAGAGACCGCTGCCTCAATCACAGTCGGCTGTAATGATAGTAATGAGATGAATAGAGATATGTTTTCTTATTATCTTTTGTGTGGGTCGATCATAATTGTGTGTATCATCACAAATGATGGAGTTTAAATGCTTATGGGTGAAAGAGTTTGATTTGTGTTAGTGAGAGCTTCATTTGTTAAAGTTCATCCATTTCAATTGTCAGGTAAGGCCGAATTCAAACTTTCAAATTCACCGTCACTCGACACCTTATAATGATGAGTTACACCCTTTTTTGGTTGAAAATAATTGTCTATTAACACTAAACATCTTGCATTGATCTTCAAAAAAGTAATCTGTACTTTCTCTATTAAGGGTCTGTTTGGTTATCGTAATTGGTCGTAATTCGTAAGTCGTAATTGGTAAAGTCTTTTACAGTTGTAAATGAGTTGCATGCATGTAAGTTTTAAGGTATTTGGTTTATAAAGTTGTAAGTGAAAAAGTGCATTGTATTTTACGGTATTTGGTTGTTATAATGTGTAAGTCGTAAGTGAAAAAGTTGACCACAAAATTAACTATTTGGTGATTTAAAAAGTTTTAATATTGCAAAGAAATACTAAAAATGCTAAATATAAAAAAAGTAATATTAACATAAAAAATAACACAAATTTGTATGAACCACAAAATTAACTGTAGGCGGGTTGTAAGTGAGTGGTAATTGGGTTGCAAGTGAGCAGTAGTTGAGTTACTTAAGTCTTTTACAAATTACAATCTAAACAAATGTTGTAGTTGTAATTGGGTTGTAAGTTAATTACGAATTACGGACTTTTACGAGTTTTACGACGAAACAAATGAAATCACCTAGAGGGGGGTGAATAGGTGATAATGCTAATCAATGCACAATTTAAAAATTATGATGCAACAATCTCACAAAGCAAGTGAATATAGCAATGAATGTAGAGAGCAAGTAATAAGAGCAATGAAAATAGAGCAAGAAATAAGAGCAAGTAAACCAAACGCAAACACCAAGAATTATTATCGAGGTTCGAGCACCCAGCTCTACTTCCCCGCCTTCCCCAGAAGGATTCCAACCACTTTCACTATCACAAAGATGTCACACAATACACCAACCGGAGTCCCCTCCACAATCTCAAGTACAAGCATCTCTGAGTAGTAAAAGACCACAAACTCTCTCTTGCAAAATTCTCTTCCCTTACAAAGGTCCTTAGAGAACAATGAGTAGGAATGAAGCTCTTGTGTGCAAGGAGAAAAGAAAAAGAAATCAGAGAGTTCTTGAAAACACTTCAGAAAATGAGAGAGAATTTCAGCACAAAAACCAAGAAACCAAGTCTTTTTGAATGCCTTAAACTTGTGAAAATTTTGAGAATTTTTCTAGTAGTCAATCTCTCCCTAAACACCCCTATTTATAGGAGAGGGCTAGGGTTAGAGATAAAACATATTTAAGGCTAATCAGAAAGTATTAAAACCAAAACATGTCACTTAAACACACTTAGTGAGAAAAGGACAAAAATAAACCAGCTCAGAAAATAGCCGTTACTGTTCAAACGGCTAGCTCGGTCGACCGGCCCGGTCAACCGCAAGTTCAAAAAAATAGCCGTTGCAGGCTACGGTCGACCGCCCGGTCGACCCAAATAAACAGAGAGCTCTGCTCTCAGACCCGGTCGACCCGGACGTCGACCGTCAAAGTCTGCCAAACGTGCACAGATCTGTGCACGTCGGTCGACCGACCCGGTCGACCGACTTCAAGCCAAGTCGACTTGTCAGAAGACTAGTCGACTGGTTGAAGTCTGGAACAGAAACTGGGTCAGAAAAATAGTTTAAAAAAATATTTTGAAAAATCTTTAACACTCCTAAAATCACCAAAAATAGTTTTACTATGGATTTCACCTATAAATAGGGGTATGGTCCTAGGTCAAATCACCAATTCAAATCCAAATGCAACAATTCTAAAGGTTTATTTGTAGAAACTAAATCTTTAGATTTAAAAGATGATTTAACTTGTTTTCCTAATTGACAAGATCACAAAAATAATCCTTTTTAAAAGCAATTTTTGGAAGACCTTTAACTAAATCCAAATTAGAAATCTTAGAAATAGTTTTCATATTCAAATGACCAAATCTTTTATCCATAAAAAATAATCATTATTAGAAGCAAGTAAACATAAGTCATCATTAGATGATATGCAAGATATAGATAATTCATAAATGTTATTGTTACTAAAACCTTTGAATAAAATATCTTTCATGTAGTATCATAAATAGGACATGCCTTTTTCAAAAACAATTTTATAACCCTTATCACATAATTGACTAATACTTAATAGATTGTGTTTTAAACCTCTTACCAAAAGAACATTTTCATAAGGGGTTTTGAAATGTTACCAACTATGCCGGTACCAATAACCTTTCCTTTGTTATTGTCTCCAAATATCACTGTACCTCCTTTTTGATTTGAACGAAGACAGTAGTTGAATGTGTCCGGTCATGTGTTTGGAACACCCACTATCAAGTATCCACTTCTCTTTAAAAGGTACCTATAAGATAAAACAATTTGTATGGTACCCATCATGATAGGGTCCGAAAAAGATTAGCCTTTAGGAACCCAAATCAATTGGAATTTGGTTTCCACTTGTTAGTATAAACATAATTCTCAGAATTACGCACATCATGTATATAAGATGCAATATAAACATTTTTATCAATAGTATTTAGATTCTTAGGAACCCATATAAATTTGCATCTAATTCTTTTTGAAATAGTATTTCTTTTCACAAAAGAATTATATGGATTATTATTATGAAGATGTGTAGATTTTACAAAATTGGTTTTTGAACATCCAATACCAACATGAGTAGGTTTAAAAATTTATCTTTTGAAAACCAAGACCAAATGATTGTTAGACATCTTTTGAGAAGATAATAAAACATTTAAATTCTCTTTCCTTTATAAATTTAGTTACATTTTCAAAAGATCTTCATACTTAATTTTGAAACTAGTCATGTCTTTATCTAAAATAGTAATTCTAGAATTTAAAGCAATAGTTTCCTTTTTAAGTAAAGAATTCTCTTTAAGAAAATTTCATTATCCTTTTTTAAAGATGCAATAACTCTTTAAAATCTTCTTTTTGAGAACTTAAGAGGATGTTTGAGAAACAAACTTGCATTTTCATTAA
The DNA here is from genome assembly GCA_038442645.1 of Agave tequilana. Lineage (NCBI taxonomy): Eukaryota > Viridiplantae > Streptophyta > Magnoliopsida > Asparagales > Asparagaceae > Agave > Agave tequilana. The sequence goes on from JAVJIF010032811.1 coordinate 44,958, forward strand.
TGAGTCTTTCATTTTCCTTTATTAAAACTTTATTTTAATCTTCTCATTTTTGAAATTATTAAACAATTCATTAAAGGCTTCTAATAAATCATCATAATCTTGTACCTCATCTTCTTGGGCCATGAATCAGATATTGGCGGTTTTCGTTGTTTCTTCTTCGTCAGAGGAAGATGAGTCGCTGTCATCCCATGTTGCTTGGAAGGCTTTCTTCTTCTTGTTGAACTTATTGAAAGTCTTGAAGTGTCCTTTTGATTTCATCAATGGGCAATCCTTCTTTATGTGGCCTGATTTGTTACACTTAAAACAAGTAGGATTATCGTTAGTATCTTTATTCTTTAAACTTACCTTGTTTTAAGACCTTTTGAACTTTCTTGAAAGCATCGCCATTTCTTCTTCATCGTCATCCGAATTGTCCATATCTGAAGTTGTATGGAAGGCAAGTACTTTCTTCTTGGATTGATGTTGTTGTTCGTCCTTCTTTCTTTCTTCTAACTGCACTTCGTATGCCATTAGATTACCGATTAGGTTTTCTAATGTCATAGTTGAGAGATCATTCGCCTCTTCAATTGCGGTTGTCTTCTTCTCCCATTCTGGTGTGAGTGCACGAAGGATCTTACGGACTCTTTCAACTTGGGTGTAGTCCTTTCCAAGAGATGCTAATGAATTGGTAATGTCGGTGAATCTTATAACCATTTCGGATATGGTTTCATTCTCCTTCATTTTGAATAACTCAAACCTGTGGACAAGACACAGATATTTTAGATTCCTTAACTTTATTTGTGCCTTCGTGTGTTACTTGAAGAGTATGCCAAATTTGATGTGCAGAAGTGGATGTTGACACACGGTTGAACTCTTCTTGGTTAAGGCACAAATAGAGCGTTCATCGCCTTGGCATCAAGATTTGCATTCTTCTTTTGATCTTCACTCCAAGCGTTGTAGTTGGTTGTTGGCTGGTGTATGATGCTTCTACAATGTTCCAAAGGTCGTAGTTGAGCGATTGCAAGTAGATCTTCATTCTACACTTCCAATAGTTGTAGTTGGTTCCGTCAATAGCGGTGGACGTTGTGTAGAATGACCTTCTTTAATTGTGACGAAGGGAATCCGTTGCCATCCTCGTATGGTTGTTACTGAACCTGCTCTGATACCAAATGTAGGATCGATAATCAAAGCAACACAAACACTAGAGGGGGGTGAATAGTGTTTATAAAAATTTAAACAAACTACTTGCAGGATAAAATATTCACAAGATAAACTCGAAAAATTCAAACGCAAAGACAAGAGAGTTATCCTGGTTCGGTCCTTGTGACCTACATCCAGTCCCAAGCAATCGCTTGAGATTTCCTTTCTTGATTTGTGTACACCCACAACCAATACCTTGTACACCACTTGACAAACGCCCTTTGCCAAATGTGCACAACTCCTCTTTACACCAAGAGAACAAACACCTTGTACAACTTTCTTCTACTCCAAGAAGACGCCTTGTACAATGATCTTCTTTGAATGATTACAATGATCCTATAAGTCTTGAAATTGAATGTGCTTGTGAACAAGGTTTCTTATAGGAGGGATTTCAGAAATCTTCACAATGGAGTTTGGAATTTGGTGAAGAAAACTGAAAGTGAAACAGGTTTTCAGAAAACCAGAATTTTTGGACAGAGTTTTGGCTGAAAACTTTGGATTTGAATTGGTGATTTGACCCTAGGATAATACCCTATTTATAGGTGAAATCCATAGTAAGTTAGGGTAGTTATCAGGCCAAATTTGAATTTTGAAACGTTGATAAACGCACCAAAATTCACCACTGCACAGCAGTTGTCAACTGCTATTAGTCGACTTTAACAGGATATTAGTCGACTATTAGAACAAAATTTCCACTGATTAGTCCGACTACAACAAGGGGTAAGTCGACTATCTATTGACTGATACAGATACTAAGTTTCTGGAAAAACTGAATGTAGTCGACTATATAGCACTGTTAGTCGACTAGGTAAGGTGTTTAGTCGACTATAGATATAGGGTAAGTCGACTAACTTTCCTGTCAGACAGAAACAAGAGTTAGGAAATTTTTGTATAGGTTATTAGTCGACTTGGGAAATTGTATAGTCGACTAGGTATCTGTTAGTCGACTATATATGGAAGTCAAGTCGACTAACTTTCATGACAGAGAACAAACAGAGACTTGGGTC
>JAVJIF010032812.1:0-166384 GCA_038442645.1 Agave tequilana
TCCATCAACCTCAAAATCAACATGTATATTCATTCTAGGACTTATCGCAGCTATATCAGTAACGAGGTGAAGTTCTTGTCTACAGTATATCAATACTAAGCCTAAGCCAACAACGGTGATTACCAACACATGAAAATGATGCTGACACAAGTTCCTATCAACTATGTAAATAAAGTGGACAATCATGGGTGTCTCATGAAGTAGTACAAGTAGTCAAACTGATAACATATAATAGAAAGCCGCATGAAATGATAAGTGTAATATGTAAATGCATACAGACAACGATAAATAAGGAAATGCACAAGAACGAACACTCACATGAAATGACACGGTTTCGGAACCGAATCGCCGTTTAGTCTTCACTGCACGACTTGCCTATGTATCGGGTCCACGACGAGCACAAATCGGATCAAGTCGGGTCTCCTGAAGCTGGGTTCAGATCTCACCAACCGGGTCTGAAACACTGTAGCACGCAACCGAACATACAAATAAACATAAATACATGCTAAACACACTCTTGAGCACACCGATACATATGTGTACACCCACGTACATACATATACATATGTATGTACAAGTATACACATACATACACAGTTCCATGCACGCATGTGTACATAATATAAATACATACACACACACTCTCATACACGTATATAAGCTTATATACATACATACATCCTACACGCATACATACCCACACTATATACATATTATATATTTATATAAATAAAACACATGCATGATTAATTAATTAAGACATATATAATAAAACACATTAATTAAGACCAACTTATTAATTACTAAACTAACACACATGATTAAAGTACACATTCATGCATAAATACATGCATATACATGCATGCATCCACACACAAAATCTTGCATATACATTAATTGAAACACCCACACACATTTTATTAATTCCCAATTTAGTACAATTGTACCCTTACACATTTAATAAACTTCACATATTTACATGTATACCCTACCTACATAATTCATGCATGCATATATATTTACTAACATACCTACACATTAATTAAAACTTTCATATTATTACACAAATGCCCTTACACAACTAAATATAACACTAACCTCGAGCCGATTTGCGGCACACGGAGGAGGCTCTAGCAGGGGCGTCCGGAGCCGCGGAGGGTGTGTTGGATAGAGCATCTCGTCGTGAAGAGGCATGGGTGTGTTCGCGCTCGCCTACGGCGATCTACAGCGATCCATGGAGAGCTGAAAAAACGCTCGGAGGAAGATATCTCCCACACACATACACAATAAACACATGTGAATTAATACACATCCATTCACTAACACATAAATACATGAATTCAAACATGTTTGACATAATTATATACCCAAGGGAAAGGAGCTCACGCACTGTGCGTGGGTTGCTGGCTGTGCGTGGTGGAGGCGCTGGAGGGCATGGGGTGCTCGGGCTCTCGGCAATGGATGCAGGCAGCCAGGGATGCTTGGCTTTGTGCTGCGGCAAGAGGGGGATTGGTTGTCGGATTGCCTCGGGCTTAGTGAGGAGAGCACATCCAAGGGAGCTGTCGAGTTAGGGGCTTGGTACTGTGGAGAGGCAAATGGAGGGAGGGGATCTCAGGTGGAAGGGGGTGGCCTGGTTGGCTTGAAGATGAGGCTGTAAGGGAGTTCGGCTGAAGATGAAGTTGGCTTGGGGTGTGCTCGCTGCATGGAAGGGAGAGGAGTTGGATCACATGGGGTTGTGCGCGAGGAGATGGGCAGCAGGGGGGTCCGGGTCTGGTGCTCGCGCCAACAGAGGAAGCACGGGGATGGATCTCGGTCAAGGAGGTGACCATGGGGCTGCTGCTCATGGCTGGACGCGCGTCCAACAAAGGGGAGGGGCGCAGCAAGGGAAAGGATGTGGTGGTCGGTGGGGTTCTTCGGTGGCATGTCCGGTGGTTCGAGGTGATGTCAGACGGCTGCGGAGAAGAGAGGAGATCGTGGGGTGCCTGCTCGGGTGTGGGTGAACGCCAAGGGAGGGAGGCGACGGCTGATCGGGGGTGTTGGATGGTGCAGCTACTGTGGGAAAAAAGAGAAGATCATGAGGATAGTTTAGGATTAGAAGGAGATAGGGATTTTGATTTTTTTTGTTAAAAGAGATAGGAAAAGATTATATAAGGGTTTGTTAGGATTATGATTAAGGGATTTGAGATTAAGGGGGGGTTTAGTTAGGATTATCATATGAGAGAATTTGGGGTTGGTTTATTGGGTTAGGGTTTGGTTGATAATGGGTATGGTAATTGCTAATGGGTTTGCTATAGGGAAAAATAAAGATGGTCTGATGGGTAAGGATATGAATCATGAGCCAAAGGGTAATAGGAAAAGGAATTAAGATAGGAATAAAGGATACCATAAATATCAATAAGCAGTTATGATAACAACAATTATTAGAAAAATAATAATAATTATAATTATCATAAGGATAATAATGAGTAACAATAACTATCGATAATAATTAATAAACCTAGATAAATATTTTGAAAAAATGTATTAATACGGTATTATAAGATAGAGATATTACAATATGAGTACAATTAAAAAATTATCTGAGATGTGACACAATATTATAAGAATATTACATCACCGATAGGCGCAGATGCGAGAATACAAAGAGATATATAATTATGAACTGTACAAAAGGCGCTCACGAGTCATAAAGGAAAAACTCGAGATGTAACACCCCGTTCCCAGAATACGTACGTAGAAACATATTCATATTTTTCAATCATATTCTTTGATTTACTCTGCACATTTGTTTTTTATTTATGATTATTTATGTGATTGTTTTGCATTGGATCCGGATTCGTGGACAAAAGTCAGCCCCAGTCTAAACCAGGGACCCGATCCTAGTGTACTGATCAATTTGACCCTTTTACTGCTCAGATTTAATCAATTTCAGTTTCAAACACTGTTTTACAATATTTTAGATTTTTCATGATTTTCTGAATTTTTGAATTAAATTGTAAAATCTTCAAAATCGGTATCGACCGGTGCCGCCGATCGATTCTCATAATTTAAAGTACAAGTGAAGTCAATTTTTTGAAATTCACTTTCATATTATTTCTTAGAATAATATTTACTATCTTAATGTATTTTTGAGATTTTTTTGAATTTATTAAAATTTGACCAGATTCAATGTCGACCAGTATCGATGATTGATTTTAGGATTTTTAATTTAAAAATAGAACTGAATTTCTTGAATTTGATTTCAAAATGATCTCATCATAATATTTTGTATTTTTGAGAATTTTTTGGTGATCTTTCTGAGATACTTGATTTTCAGGCATTTTTAGCATTTTTCAAAAATTTTCGGCATCCGCTACTGAACTCGGGGATTCCACCATTCAAATTATTTCTTCTTCTTTTTTCAATTCTTTTTTTCCTTTTTCCCTTTCCTTTTTTTCTTTTTTTTTTCCTTCCCTCCTTTTCCTTCCAATAACTTCAAAACACTTCTACTTTCTTCTAAAACCTTATACTTGAAATACACCTAAAGGAGGGTGAATAGGTGTACTAGCTAATCCAGAACAAATGATGCGGAATTTAAACTTAATTACAACACACTATGTGTAACTAAAGAATGTAGCCGAATTTTCGGTGAAGGGCTCTAGACTATCTCCTCAAGATTCCACTAGATTAAGCGTTGAGGTGCTATATGAAGCTCTTTTGGTTCAACACAAGTGTGGGCATACACAAAGTACATCTAACATATGAATATGTGCAATATAAAGCAATGCAAGATATAAGAGATATAGAGTAGAAAGATAGTGGATCAAACGCAAACAACAAGATATGTTTCGAGGTTCGAGCCACTGCTCTACGTCCCCGCCTTCACACAGAAGTAGTTCCACTATGTCCACATAGGACCTTCCACAAAGGGACCTCCACTGAGAAATTGCAACACTATACTTGGAATACACTACTTCTCTCTCAAACACAATCACCTCTACACAAGAGGGTAGGCACAAAGCTAAAGTAAAGAAAAGTTGACAATCTTGTGATCTAATGATCACAAACAACACTTGGTGATCACAATAGACCACAAATAATTTTTCTCACAAAAACAAGATCCTATAGATAGGATTAGAGATGATAGCTCAAGTGTGAGAAAAAAAGTGTTTGGAAAAGAGAATAATAAAGAAAAATACTTGGAAAAAATACTAAATAGATTTGCAAAGAAAGATCAAAACCAATTTTCAAAAGACTCTCTTTTCTTTGATTTTTTCTAATACTTTGAAAACAAATAAAAAATAAATATTTTAGGCTCAAACGCTCCTTTTAAACTTGCTGCAAAACACTTGAAATGATGGGAAGAAAAGCTCTCTAAATCTTGGTGATCAAGAGATCACAAACACTCTCTTTCCAACTCTCATACAAAAACTCTATAGAGTAAACTGTAAACTTGAAGCTTAAGGATGTAAGTGAGAGTGAAAACTAGAAAGAGAGATTTTAAGAACAAAAAAACTTAAATAAAACTTTGAAAATAAAAGTAAAAAAGCAAACTTGAAACTTTTTCTCTTTGAAAGCAAAAACTAGATTTTCAATAGAATTTATTGTTGTGTAATATTCAATCCCAATGACCCTTTATGTAAATTTTAAAAACACTTTAAGAATACTTTTACCAGGTCTAAAGAGGAAGAAATTGATCTTAAAAATTTAACTTTCCTCATTTTAAATGAAACATGTTTTAAAATGGTTTTTAAAGGAGCTAGTCACTACTGCCAATCTGGCAGTCTGTTGGTCACTTGTGAGTACAGTTTCAGGCCTAAAACGCCAGAATTAAAAAATAAGTATATAGAAATAATTTGTAAATCTTTAAGTTATCTTTCTAATACAACTTAAATCAACTCAATATCATTTTGGAGTAGAAAGTTATCAATAAAATACTGAAAGGTATCAAATCAAAAACTGTAAATTATTTTCAGAACAAGAACAAACTTCAATCTAATATTTGATATCTTTAACATTTGAATCAGAAAATGATTATTGAATAGGAATGTAGCCCTTAAAATTATCTTTAAAATTCAATTTAAATCATGTTAATTAAATATAAGAATAAAAGGTTATGATAAGAAATCTACAAGGGTGTCGAGCAGATCAGCAGAATGATCGGCCGCCCGGTCGACCGAGAAAACCCGAGAGCTCTGCAAACTCAGTCGGTCGACCGATCGAACGGCCGATCTCTACTGCGGTCAACCGCAAGCAGCCTAAAAACAAAATTTCAGGGTTTATTAAAGATCTTTTTAAATACATTTTAAATATCATAAAATCTCCATAAATCTCAAAAAAATAAGTTCACTTGAAAAATCAACACATATTATAAACATGTGAACTAGTTTTTGAGATATAGAAACTTAATCATGAAAACCAAAATCATATTATTTGAAAACCAAAGTTTTGTGTGAGTGTATAAGCTTGAGCAAATCAACACTAGTCTATCTTACACAAGATCTAAGCACAAACTAAAACTAAACAAACTGAAGTTTTCTTGTAGAACTCTTTCTTCAAGCCGACTTGATCCAAACACGATCTGAAGAGCTTGACTCCGTCCGAGTGCTAAATGCGGACTTGACGTGAGCTCTTGAATCTGCAAGTGTTAGCTCCAAAACTCTTTTGTTGAAACTAAGTATCTACTAAGATCTTGATAGTAAATCTGAAACTATATAAACACAAGATCATTAGTGTTATAACTACATGAGTTAATGATCATCAAAACTAGAGTGATGGGGCTTTGGGTCAACACTACTTCCTTCCTTCAAATTATCTCCTCCAAAATATCCCAGTTTACTCATCACCCTCTCCCATTACCAAAGTCGGCCAAGCACTTCCTCCCCTTTTCATTTCATAAAAAATCCTAAACTCCCATTTTCCTTCTCTTTTCCTTTAACCATAATCTCAAAAAATCTTCATTCCTTTCTTCTTTAACCGCCATTCCTCCAGCTAAAAATCCTAACTACCATTTCCTTCTTTAAATCAACAATAATAGCAGGACTTACAACACTTTACCATCATCTTCTTCCTCCTCAATCACCATTCACTTCACCATAAACCCTAAAATTCTACCATCCAAAATAATCTCTATCTCTATCTCCAAAAACCTACCACCACCTACAAGCTCCTACACAAAAACTACCACCACCACTCTTCTCCTAGGCCGGCCATCTCCCCTCCGGTGATGTCTTCGGTGATATCTCTAGCGACTACTCCGGTGACAACTTTACCATCTTCACATATGATTAGTCTCTACATATGCATATTTCATACCACATCATGGCATTTATTTTATACAAAATATTGCTAATGCTGATTTTCTTGTGTGTTCCTAAGTTTATGGTGTTATACAAAATACTGCTACAGCTAGGAGACAATGCCGTCAGGTTACATTTCATCCCCTTTTCCTTAAAGGATCTAGCAAAGAAATGGTTGTATAGCTTGAATGTAAACTCAGTCACAACGTGGGAAGAATTCATCAAAGCATTCTTGAAGAAATTTTACTCAATCCATAAGATTGCCCTCATCAAAAGGAACATCATGCAGTTTAGACAAGAGCAGAGCAAACCATTCTGGAGATACTTTGGGCAATTCAAAGAGTTCCTAGCCTAGTGTTCTCATCACGGTGTAGAGAAATGGCGGCAGTGCCAGATTGTCTATGATGATTTGGATTATCAAAAAAAAACTTGTTAAAAATCAAGTGTCAGGGGGTTCTTACAAAAAGATGAAAACCAGGATTGGGATCTATTTGAAGATTTAGCTGAGAAAGCCCTCTAATGGAAGTCAACCTGTCACGTCCCGCTAACCAAAATACACTATTACAGGTATGCGATGAAAACTGATAATGTATTAGTATTAATACGCTAAGCCTCAATACAAGAAGTTCAATACACTAAAGTTATTACATATTCCAGTTTTACTACACAAGTATAAATGTCACAAAAAGTCTGCATTATTACATTAAGGAAAATAAAGTACATAAAACATAAGATCCTCACAACTAAAAGTGGATGTAATACTAGCCCTGAAGTTCTGCAAGTGCTCGAGTACTCTTGATCCTGATGTGCTTCTGAACCTGGATCTGAGCAAGCAAACTCAGGGTCGTTAAAAAGTGACCCAATGAGTGGTAAAAAAGGGGGAAAGATGCAATAACATGTACATATATAGAACTCAAGACATCACTAATATCATGGCATGCATTACATAAGAAAATATAAGATAAATATACATGAGTGTGATATATGTTAACAGTTTAACATTTACATGCCTACTATATTTTATATACTGTAATTTATCATCAGAAGTATGTTATTGAATGTTATTATTTGAAATTGGTAGATAGAGACGGGTTATATGCTTTAGGTGGGTCCTGTACATACACGGAACCACGGCTCCAGATGCCTGGCACTGAATTAGGCCCGTACTGCTAGGTACTCAGTAACAGTAACAGTAACAATAGTAATATTGGATAGATGCCAGTCATCCCCAGGAACCCTGAAGTGAAACCCTCATTTCGATTGCGCAATCTATATTTTAGGTCTACCCAAAGTACCGATACAATCTCCTTTATCAATTTCCCACCCAGTGAAAGTATTTATATGTCATTGTTATCTAAATATCTGAACTCAATCAATATCAGTGTGTATATCAAAGTATACATGGCAACAGTATTTTTCAGTTATTTTGGTAACACAAACTCTTTTATTTCATATGATATATGATCAGTCACATATATTGTATATATATTGTCACATTGCCTGTTTATTATCTAATAAACCCTACCAATAAGTCTCATTTTTATTTAATAATGTGCAGGCCCATTTTTAATGGAGATGGAAAAGAAATGAGCCAAAAAGCCCACATTAATTCTGATTTAAATCTTAATTAAAGAGGACATAAATATTCAGGAGGATAGGGATAATTTCAGCTGAAGATCAGCACAGATCAGGAAGGATTACATCAAATAAAATTGGTTAATTTGATTTGGTTAGAAACCAAATCGATTAGCTTGAGAATCACCGAAGATCGGAAAAGAATTAGAGCCAAACGACAAATCCAGCCAGACAAAAGGAGGAAAAATAACATGCCATCCATAACTCCACCTGGATGTGGCCATTTGGCCACATCCTGGCCGTGGATCCGCAGCCGTTTGGTGGAGATAAGGGAGCGTTTGCTCCTATTATCTCCTCACTCCTCTCTCCTCTGGATTTTGGCCTATAAAAGGCAGGTTTTGCACTGAAAATGGAGCAGAGACTAGGATTAGAATTCTTCTTCATATTTAGGGTTTTAAGAGTATTATTAGATAGTTCTGAGAAGATATATCTCATCTTTACTTTTCTGTTTAGACTAGCAAAGAGAGATGAGTGAAACTGAGTGTGTAATTCATCCTTGAAGTGACAATCAAAGGAGATTCAACTTGCTTCTTCAATTCGACTCAATTCGGTATGTCTATATTTGTTTCCATTCATTTATTTGTTTTCTTATTATCATGAGTAACTAAACCATCTTCTGGGCTCACTAATCAATCTCTTCTACCTTCTTTCTCTTAATTGATTTTTATGAAAGCAATTTTCTTGAATCATAATAATGCTTAAGTTGAAATTTGTTCTTGAAAGCACATGAGGATGTTTCTTTTTTTTAAACTTGGACATTGAAAGCACAAATATTTTCAAATTATTTTTATTCCATACTTGCTTCTTCGCGCTTGATGGTTTAACATTCTATTATTAATGTTGTGTTAAGAAAGACCTTAAGATTTAAATCAAAACCATCTTTATTTGTTTTACTTGAACATTAAAAGAAACTAAAGGTTTTTGCTTATGATAAAAGTGATGCACCAAAATGTTCTTGAGATAAGTAAGTAGTTGAGTAGAAGATTAGTGAGCCCGGATCCTTTTAATAATTCAAATCACAGCCAAATCACTCTCAAATCATTTTCTAAAAAATCATCTTCCCTAAAGCCTTTTCCAAGTTTTGAATTTTTCTTTAAATCACTTCCTTCTCTCCATTCTCTTTTTCAATATAAAAAAAATGAAAAACACCAACACCATTCTTTGTTATTTAATAATTAATCGAAAAGCTTCTATTGCATTTCTTCTCGTAGACACGACCCGTTAGCTCAAAGCTAGATGGTAATTCTCATTTTTCTTTTATTATCAATCAAATTTTTGGCAACGTTGCCGGAGAGGGAACGGTGTAATTGTTTTCGAATAAGTTTGATGTCTTGTTTCAGAGACGTTAAGGAATCAAATTTAGCACTCATGCTTTGAAAGAGAAGACTTGCTATTCTGTGCCCCCTACTCTTGAAAATAGGAAACAAAATTTCAAGAAATTGCAGCGCAAAAGCTTGAGATTTTTTTTGGATTACTAAAAACTTTTTTTTTGTAGGACATATCGCATTGCAAAAATATACATTTTTTTGTATTATTTATGCTATATCTGATGTTCACACTCTCTATTTTTAATCCAACAGTAATCTAATTGGTTGCTAATTGCTTAAAAAATGTTTAGACTTGCATGCTAGGCATTTGTCTAATTACGTTTCTTTTATGATTACTGTTGGAGATAGCTGGAGACAAGGTACGTATGCATAGCATATAGTTTAAGAAACATTCCTGGGTGATATTTGCTTGTGAAATGTTACTTTTCTATATCTTGCACACTCTGCACAATCAATTTTAAGGGCAATACTCAAAACAAGATAAGATGGGAGAAGTCATTACCCTTCCTTAGCCCACAAACCATCTCCAAGCACGCACAACCTAAGCCTAACATAAAATCTGATAGACGTTGGCTTTAGGGACATCTCAAACTCAATAAGAGATTATTCTAAGGAGGAAGGTGTTAGAATTTGACTCCTGCAAAATTAGTGTCTACGGACAGGGTTGAGGGGCGAAACCCTGAAAGCTAGTGGTTTGGCTTAATTAGGCCCATTGCTTTTGCACAGATACCTCCAACCAATCTTGACCTGACCTGGTTGATTAGCTTGTAGTAAAAGTCTACATTATACCTCCTATGGACAATCAACCAGTTAGGAGTTGTCTAGGTCAAAGTTACCTTAGACTAGGCTTGGTTGTTTCCTCTTGTTGACTATTGGTGAACTTGTTTGTTGTAACACCCCGCTCCCGGAATACGTACTTAGTTGCGTATTTAGATTTTTTGATCATATTTTTCAATTTACTTCCTGTATTTATTTTGTATTAAGAATTATTTATATGATCGTTTTGCCCTGTATCTAGATTCGTGGACCCGGAGTCAGCCCTAGTCTGAACCGCGGACCCGATCCTAGAATATTGCTTGATTTAGTCTTTCTAGTATTTAGATTTGACTGATTTCAGTTTCAAATATCTTTTTCTAATATTTTAGATTTTTATGATTTTCTGGAATTTTCCTGAATTAAATTGGAAATCTTCAAAACCAGTGTCGACGGTGGACTTTAGGATTTTTATTTTGAAAATGAGATTTGAATCACTGAAAATCGATTTCACCAAATATCTTAAAATAATATTATTATTTTTGAGAATTTTTGAAAACCTTTCCGAGTTACTTCATTTTCTGACTTTTTTGAAGTTTTCGGTATTTTCCCAGATACCGGAATTTATCCAGATATTATATTTATATCTTCTTCTTCTCATTTTCTCTCTCTCTCTCTCTCCTCAAACGCAAGTCTCACCAGACTCAGATCTGGTCTTCAATGCGAAGATTCGCATTCATTCTGCATTTAATGCACTTCTGATCAATTCTGATCAAGTCATTATGACTTTTGTCCTTTCTGTTAAATGCAGCATTCGCATTTTTTCTGGACGCAAGTTCTATCCCCACGTTTGGGCAATTGCCAGACGTGGGTTTCCATTTAATGAGACGCATCCCATTTTTGAATGGAGACGCAGTTCTCACTAAGATGGCAAACTTGTAATATCTCCAAATTCCTTTATATATATCCACCACCTTTCTTTCTCTCTCTTTCATTTTTCCTTTCCTTCTTCATTTATAGCCAACAAACAGCACCCAAAACCATAGCTGTGCCTCCCTCCTTGGCCGGCCACCCTTCCCTCTTCTCCACCACCATTTTCTCCACCATTTTTTCCTCCATCACCTCCTCCATTCCAATAACAACAACAACCACAACACCAACTCCAACCATCAACATCACCTCCTTCTTCACTAAGAAAACAACCCATTACCATCAAACTTCACCACCATTTCCACCACCACCTACACCATCTTGGCTACCACGAACCATGCCATCTTCCTCCCCTCGGGGAGCTCTTTCTAATGAGCTATAGCTTCGCTCTCCGAAATCCCTTTTGCAAAACTCCAATTTTTCATTTTTAGCAACACTTGCACCCCATAATTGCTTGGGCTTGGGGCTTTGGCCACCCGCCTCCGGTCACTTTTGGCCGTCTCCGGCACCTCCGACGACGCCGGCCAAGCCATGGTCGGGCTTCCTTCCTCTCCCATCCCTTCTTTCTTTCTTTCCTTTTCTTTTCTTTCTTTCCTTCCTTCTTTCCTTTCCTTCCTTTTTCTTTTCTTTTCTTCTCTAATTTTTCCCCTCAAACTTGTGTCTTCCCTTCCCTGTGTCTCTCACTCTTTCTCTGCATCTTCACTCTCTCATTTCCCTATCTCTTTCTTTCTCTGTTAATTGCTAGACGCGGAGCTCACTCCCCGCGTCCCAGCAATTCCTTAACACGATCTTCGCGTTCTTGATATTTGTATAACACGATCCTCATGTTCTTGTATTAACGTGACGCAGAGCTCATGCTCGCGTTTGCGTTCTTTTCGTGTCATAACTTAAATGCGGGTTTCGAACCCCGCATTTGTGGAAATCTACGCGACGCAACTCCCGCGTCTACGACTCTCACATCTCACTCTCTCTCCTCCTGGTTCATTCTCTCTCCTCCTTTATATTGAACGCGTTTACACGTTGGTTTCCTGAATTTCGGAGATCAGGGATTTCACAATGTTTTCTGAAGATTTAGGCGAGTGTCCTAGCCTCCATTCGGTTTTCCCCGCTTCATCAGGTCGACTTGTATTTGCATTATGTAACACTTAACAACTGATGTGTTATCATTTACCATGCTACTACTAGACACCTACTCCTATTATGTTATCTCTTATCACTTGTTCCTTGTTATGACATAACTTATTACCTGTCACCTGCCCGATCACTTTTCATTGTCATGATTAAGACCTGATACCTGTTATGATTAACTCTCTACTAATGATTATCATAATACGGGAATGTAGTACCTGATCTCTTGTTATGAACTCCCGTTATGCTTGTTATGTACTCCTGTTATGACTAGTTATGTTCCTACTCATTCCCGTATTTAATAATTATGTTTAATAAGCTATAAAAAGGATGACTTACACGGGGAATGAGAGGAAGTGATGGATGCCGGTATGATGCCTTGCTTATAGTAATGGAATACTAAATCGACGATTCGTGTTAGGGGGATTTCACCCCCCAGAAGATGCGTGTTAGGGGGATTTCAGGCTCCCAAATGGCTGTCCCGAGCGGGCGAGTACTACTGTAAGTATGAGGTATCAGTTCTTCATCAGCTTCCAATAATAACCAACCTCGACTTACTTATATATAGATGTATGTGTGTTGAGATGTACATCAGGACACATACCTAGATATATGGGTCATACGAGTAATAATAATAAAATGCCAAGATAATGACTTGTTATGTTGCTCCACAAACTTGGTTATACCGCTTGTCTCGCCATAATTGCTTTCATCAGGTTTTATATCAGATTTCTGGTTTATGAGCATTACTATATTACACCTGCTTACATCCTGCTTTACCACTCGTGTTCTATTCCACCAGTCTCCTGCTGTTATCATCTTATATCATACATGTTTCCGGCTTGATATCGATTACTGTCTCTCTACTTGCTCCTACATGCTGGTATTCACGATACGGTTTTCAATGCATATTTATGACTTGGATTTATCGATACACATGTGTTTATCTCAGCACGCCATCTGGCTTTCGCATCACCACTCGCCGGGGAGTTCTGACTCCTCTGGTTGGAGTGTGTGGATTCTCCCAGTTGTTGATCAGAGTGGCGCATTGGTAGCGTAGATCCCCAGCAGGCCGTCTAGAGCCCTATCCTTACAGGCCCCCCTGCTTGGCTCTAGAGTTTTCCTGTTATGACTCTGAGCGCCATTTGTACTGTTCATACTTGTACATCTCTTTGTATTCTCACATTTGTGCCATATTGGTGATGTAATATTCTTATAATATTGTGTCACATCTGGTGATAACTTTGTAATTGTACTCATTTGTTGGAATGTATAATACACCACGTGCTTCAGTACTCCGATTCTTGCCTATACTAATACTTAGCGTATATACGTGAGGGTATTTTCGACCTGCGTATATACGTCACAGTGACGTCTCCATACCTACCAGATCGGGGCGTTACAGGGTGGTATCAGAGCCTAGGCTCTCACATCTTCGGTTAACCTGTCGGCAAATTAATGGTAAAAAAATTTGTAACTGGAATTGCTTGAGTCCTGATTATACTGTCCAACTACAAGTACAGAGTTATCTTTTTCTTGATCATCCTTCCTTTGATTTCTAGTCCCTTCCATCTTTCAACTGTTTTTGTTTTTCATAGCCGTTATACCAACTTAAGATATGGTTATACTAGAGAGGTAGTGGTTGTTTCTGAATGAAGCTATTATATGATCTCTTCGGCCAACTCTATGGTGCTCGAGAATTCTCAGAATTGATCCATGATTGGGTTATCTTTCAGAAGGCAGTATCCGGATTTTCTATGGTTATTCTTTATTCTTGGCTATATCCTTCAGAGCGATTGATGCCTGGTATTCAAAATTCTTAACTATTGGTCTTCTTTAGTTATGCTTAGTATTATGAGAGTTTTCTTCATCTTCAGTATTCTGGCTTATTCTCGGAAGCTATCAAGGATGCAGTACAGTGGGAATTCTATTACAAAGCAATGATATAGAAACAGTATTATTTTGCATCGTTCAAAGATTTATGCGGCAGGAAGTGCAGAAGATATCTATATTCTGATTATTGTTCAGCCAACTTGAGAGCCCTACCCGCAATAATTCATATCTTAATTGGTATAATCCCCGTCCAATGTCCCCTTTGTGTTCATTTTACCCCTTATCAAAATTGCGAGGATGTAATTTTTTATAAGGTGGATGGAATGTAACACCCCGCTCTCGGAATACGTACTTAGTTGCTTATTCATATTTTTTGATCATATTTTTTGATTTACTTCCTGTATTTTTTTTGTATTAAGAATTATTTATATGATCATTTTGTCGTGGATCTAGATTTGTGGACTCGGAGTCAACCCTAGTCTGAACCGGGGACCCGATCCTAGAATATTGCTCCATTTAGTCTTTCTGGTATTCAGATTTGACCGATTTCAGTTTCAAACATCGTTTTCTAATATTTTAGATTTTTATGATTTCTGAAATTTTCCTGAATTAAATTAGAAATCTTCAAAACCGGTGTCGACGGTGGACTTTAGGATTTTTTTTGAAAATGAGATTTGAATCACCGAAAATCGATTTTACCAAATATCTTAAAATAATATTTATTATTTTTGAGAATTTTTGGAAACCTTTTCGAGTTACTTCATTTTCTGACTTTTCTGAAGTTTCGTTGTTTTTTCCAGATACCGGAATTTATCCAGATATTATATTTATATTCTTCTTCTTCTCATTTTCTCTCTCTCCTCAAATGCAAGTCTCACCAGACTAAGATCTGATTTTCAATGCGAAGATTCGCATTCATTCTGCATTTAATGCACTTCTGATCAATTTTGATCAAGTCATTATGACTTTTGTCCTTTCTATTAAACGCAGCATTCGCGTTTTTCCTAGATGCAAGTTCCATCCCCGCGTCTGGACAATTGCCAGACGCGGGTTTCCATTTAATGAGACGCAACCCATTTTTGAATGGAGACGCAGGTCTCACTAAGATGGCAAACTTGTAATATCTCCAAATCCTTTTATGTATATCCACCACCTTTCTTTCTCTCTCTTTCATTTTTCCTTTCCTTCTTCATTTACAGCCAACCAACAGCACCCAAAACCATAACCGTGCCTCCCTCCTTGGCCGACCACCCTTCCCTCTTCTCCACCACCATTTTCTCCACCACTTTTTCCTCTATCTCCTCCTCCATTCCAACAACAACAACAACCACAACACCAACTCCAACCACCAACATCACCTCTTTCTTTATCAATAAAACAACCCATTAATATCAAACTTCACCACCATTTCCACCACCACCTACGCCACCTTGGCCACCACGAACCATGCCATCTTCCTCCCTTCAGAGAGCTCTTTCTAACGAGCTATAGCTTATCTCTCCGAAATTCCTTTTGTAAAACTCCAATTTTCCATTTTTAACTACACTTGCACCCCACAATTGCTTGGGCTTGGGGCTTTGGCCGCCCGCCTCTGGCCATTTCCGCCTGTCTTCGGCCACCTCCGGCCGCTGCCGGCGACGTCGGTCAAGCCATGGCGGGGCTTCCTTCCTCCCCCTTCCCTTCTTTCTTTCTTTCCTTTTCTTTTCTTTTCTTTCCTTCCTTCTTTCCTTTCCTTCCTCTTTCTTTTCTTTTCTTCTCTAATTTTTCCCCTCAAACTTGCGTCTTCCCTTCCCTATGTCTCTCACTCTTTCCTTGCGTCTCTCACTCTCTCATTTCCCTGTCTCTCTCTTTCTTTGTTAATTGCTAGACGCGGAGCTCACTTCTCGCGTCCCAGCAATCCCTTAATGCGATTTTCGCGTTCTTGATATTTGTATAACACTCCTCGCCTTCTTATATTAACGTGATGCGGAGCTCATGCTCGCGTCTACGTTCTTTATGTGTCATAACTTAAATGCGGGTTTCGAACCCCGCGTTTGTGAAAATCTACGCGACGCGACTCCCGCGTCTTCACTCTCGCTCCTCCTGGTTCATTCTCGCTCCTCCTTTATATTGAACGCGTTTACGCGTTGGTTTCCTATATTTTGGAGATCAGGGATTTCACAATGTTTTCTGAAGATTTAGGCGAGTATCCTCGCCTCCATCGGTTTTTCCCGCTTCATCGGGTCGACTTGTATTTGCATTATGTATCACTTAACAACTGATGTGTTATCATTTACCATACTACTACTGGACACCTGGTCCTATTATGTTATCTCTTATCACTTGTTCCTTATTATGACATAACTTATTACCTGTCCCCTGCCCGATCACTTGTTATTGTCATGAATAAGACCTGGTACCTATTATGATTAACTCTCTACTAATGATTATCATAATACGGGAATGTAGTACCTGATCTCTTGTTATGAACTCCCGTTATGCTTGTTATGTACTCCTGTTGTGACCAGTTATGTTCCTACTCATTCCTGTAATTTGATAATTATGTTTAATAAGCCATAAAAAGGATGACTTACATGGGGAATGGGAGGAAGTGATGGATGCCGGTATGATGCCTTGCTTATAGTAATGGAATACTAAATCGACGATTCGTGTTAGGGGATTTCAGGCCCCCAGAAGATGCGTGTTAGGAGGATTTCAGGCCCCCAAATGGCTGTGTCCCGGGCGGACGGGAACTACTATAAGTATGAGCTATAAGTTCTTCATCAGCTTCCTATAATAACCAACCTCGACTTACTTGTATATGGATGTATTTGCGTTGAGATGTACATCAGGATACATACCTAGATATATGGGTCGGACGAGTAATAATAATAAAATGCCAAGATAATGACTTGTTATGTTGCTCCACAAACTTGGTTATACCACTTGTCTCCCCACAATTACTTTCATCAGGTTTTACATTGGATTTCTGGTTTCTGAGCATTACTATATTATATCTGCTTACATCCTGCTTTACCACTCGTGCTCTATTCTACTAGTCTCCTGATGTTATCATCTTATATCATGCATGTTCCTGGCTTGATATCGATTACTGTCTCTCTACTTGCTCCTGCATGCTGGTGCTCACGACACGGATTTCAATTCATATTTATGACTTGGATTTATTGATACATGATTGAGGCAAAACCTGCACACAAAATACGAAATTTCAGAACTTTTAATAAAAATGTGCAAGTGCTCAATTCTTACCGCTATAGTAAGTGGCTATGCGGGTCGTGATTCACAAGGAGGGTTATGCGATAGAAGCGTTTACGTTTCTTTATTGAAATCTTAATGAAGATAAAACGAAGATTCTTCTTTGTTTCTTAAAAAGAAAAGAGAAAAAGAGTTATGTTAAAGTTAGAAAGAAAACGGTAGAATGAGAAAGGTGGAGAAAACCAGAAAATGACTATGTACAAATGAGTTGGAAAAGAAATGATGAAAGAGTTGGGAGAGGTAGTGTTGGTGACTTAATTTACAGAAATAAAAGAAAAGACATAAAAACAATTACTTACCTTCTTTTCACCAAAAACTTACCTTGAGTCTTTAGCGAAGATGTTACCTTGAAATGGAGGCAATCAGCGCATAGCCCATAAGAGTTGATTATTGGTCTCTTCCACATTACATCATCAAGACAACCCAAGCATGAAATGATACAGAGAGAGACTCAATTCCATCGCCATGAGCTATCGATGGCACTCGCAAAGGCAAGGCTCTTTCGATGCTTTTAGACTCACTTGGAAGACAATTGTACCAAAAAGAAAAGTGAAGTAGAAAAGAAGAAGAAGAAAACTAAAAAGAAGTACATACAAAGAAAGAACATCGATTCGATTTCATAACAATCAAAGAAAAGAAAGAAACCTTACACCGGTGTCACTCTCAGCTCAAGCTTCATTCTTGTTCTTCGATGAAAGTCTGATCTCCTCTGAATTACATAAATTGAAACTAAAATTACATGAAAAAGAGAAACAAAAACCTAAACTAAAAATAGAGAACTAGTTTAAATCCTATCTCTGCATGGTCGTCCCATTTTCAGCGAACATACTAGCTTTTTATAGGCAAAATCCTAACCATCAGGATCCCGGGGAGATCGGGGGAGAAAATGCTCCCCCTAACTCCCAACCAAGCCGCGGAAACACGGCTTGGGCCGCTTTCCGCGCCATGGTATGGCCAGGTGGCCACACCCTGTTGGTGGGTCGCCTTGGTTTCGCTTCCTGCTTTTATCTTCAGTTGGTTTTTCAGTTTGAGTCCCGTATTGTGACGAAATGGCCTTGGATTCTTGGCTTTAACCGATCGATTCTGAGAGGATTCTTCTCAACCGGTTCTCAACCTCTTGATTCTGCCCTGATTCAGTGAGCTCGAATTAATTCTGATTTAACTCAGAATTTTGGTGGGCTTTTGGGCTCATTTCTCTTCATCTTCTTAAGGAATGGGCCTGCAAATAAATTAAACATTTAATTAGAACAATGCAGATTTTATTCTATAATAAGTATGGAAATATGATACTAAATATGTAACATTAGCGATCAATCACACTCCCATACCTATCTTTTGCTCGTCCTCGAGCAAAATAACTAAACTATACTAAGGATTATTAGAGCACTTTCGCAGGTCACGCGATTGCACTGAGCATGTGCAACAAGCCGTTAAACCTCTAGGTTTCCCCTAGAGGACGAGTTTGGTCTCGTGAGGGTTTTCAGCGGATTACACCCACAAAATCCATAAAGAAAGGGAAATAAAGAGTTAGTATTTTCGAAAAGCATTTTGAAAGAGAAAAATATTTAAAATATAATTGTAAGATTTAAGCAATCTATAAGTTATAGGAAAACTGAAATTTTCATTCCTAAACTTAGTCTCTATTCAAAAATTTGTTATCAATCAAAGTGAGGAGTCAAATTGTGCTTCTCATCTAGTCTATTACTTTACCCTAAGTCATATGCACCTTGTGATTGTGAAAATTTTGACGAAGGGTTCATTAACTCTAACTCTTATGCCTTATTTATTTATATAATTTTTTGATGGTATTATTCCTTAGTTCTATTAGGCTTTCTAATCTGCCCATGTAACGAGCCTTTAATCGATGACTCCCAAACCAAACGGTCTTTGGGCACCGGGTGAGAAAACACCCCAAGGACTTAAGGACTCGAGCAAATAAGGCCACAAAACTAAGGATTTTATTATATGGACCTCTTTTAGGCGTGAATACTTATGCTTTATTAGGCACAAATACCCAGCTTAATCAGAGGATTTTATATATTTTTTTCTTTTCAAACTTCTAATCATCTTTCGCATAAATACTAAGGCTTACTTAGGCCAAAGCACCTAGCTAATCAATAATTAGATTTGTTTATCTTTTTTTTTTATAAGGCATAAGAATCTTTGTTTTTGAACCCTAAGTGTGTAAGTGTATGAAGTGTGCATATTTCATTAAGGTAAAGATCAAGACTAAATTTCTTTGACAAATTATCTTCCTAACTCTAAATATCAAACAAATAATCTTATTTTGATCAAGTATAAGAAATCCTAATTTGGATTTTCCTATTCCTTAAAATTAACTTAATTTCTTACAAAAAATATGTCAAAATATTGTTTCTCTTTTCAAAAAGTTTTTAAAAGTAAAGAAAATGTTAAAAATTTTTTTTTAATTTTAAAAACTAAGTTATGTTAGACCCTCCCCCACACCTATCTCATGCATTGTCCTCAATGTATGAATTAATGCATAGATGCATGAAAAAGAAGAAAGGGAAGGAAAATGTTACCTTAAGGTGGTGGTTCCGGTGGTGGTCTGATTGGTCCACGAAATGCGGCCCAATCGACTTTTCGTTGGGTTCGGAGGAACCAACCAGAAATTTCACTAATATAACCCATTAAAATTGTGTATCCATGAAGGATTTTTATTAAGTATTTGACCCCATCTAATTTCTAAATTCCATAACTGATTTCAGAGTCAAATTTGTCAACCACATCGTCCCAAAATGGAGCATGAAATGATAGAACGGTTACTTGGACTCAGGAAGTATAGGAACTAATACCGACTCAGGAAGGTGACTTAAGTCAAGTAAAGGTTTAGGAGTCGAGACTGGTTCAAGAAGTGTGTCCAAGTCAAGAAGTTGAAACTCAAGTCCACATTGATTTTCCAACAATGGAATGTGACTTAATATTGGTGATTCATGTTCAGGAATGATAGGTAGGGGAATCAAAACTGACTCTAACATATTACTCAAGTTTGGTAACAAAACAGAAGTCAAGATTGATTCAGAAAATTGAACTGGATCACAGATTTGAAAATCTAGGTCACATATCTCATTGAGTTCAATATCAAAAAAATGAGAACTTGCCAATTTGTCAATAGGATTTTCAAAAGTGTAAAATTGGTCAAGTTCAATATGATCATCAAAAATGGGTGATTCAATTTCATGATGAATTGGCACAGGATCCAATGTTGACTCGGGGAAAAATTAAAATCTGGTGAAGATACCGGAGTCATTATTGAATCAGGAAGTAAAATTGAATCCCTAAGTTGGGGTTCATGATCATATTCATTTTCAAGTTCGATTTCAGGCAAGGGATAACTTGCCAAACTATCAATATTATTTGGAGTTTGGGCAAGTTCAAATGACTGTTCTGAAATGGAACCTTGATT
Source organism: Agave tequilana (assembly GCA_038442645.1). Lineage (NCBI taxonomy): Eukaryota > Viridiplantae > Streptophyta > Magnoliopsida > Asparagales > Asparagaceae > Agave > Agave tequilana. The sequence continues at coordinate 20,568 of JAVJIF010032812.1, forward strand.
TCCAAAACTACATGACTCTTCGGCTCTAACAGAATGGTTAGTGACATCAGAACTGGTCAAACGGTGAGAACGTAGAGATTCGACCATCATATCTATGTCACGATTTTGAGCATTTTGAGCATGAGTCATGGCTTCAAGCATCTTTTCATAGTTGATGGATTCATTGTTTTGATGAAAAGATGAAGTGTTGTCTTGGAAGTGATAGTGAAATTGTGAGCCCATCAGATTTTGTGATTGTTGTTTGGACTCACGCATACTCTTTTCTAAAATTGATGGTTTTCTATTTTGGACTGGTGGAACTGAGTATGACTCTTGGGGATATTGTGGACTAGATGGATAAGGGGGACAAGTTAGTTGAAAATTATGCTCGGGGGAGGTGAATCCCCACTGACTCGGTGAAGAGTTGAAATTATTATGGAAATAATAGTTATTAGATTGGGGGCATGAGTTATATTGTTTCAGATAAGACCAATCTGGCACACTAGGTTGGTTAAAGTCATGATATCCAGGTTGGTAATATCCGAAAATGAACTCGGTGTGTATATGGATTATTATTAAAGTTGAAAAAATTATTATTATAAGCCATATCACACAATAGAATACAAAAAAGAAAGAAAAAACAAACAAATAAGCAAACAAATAAAAAGAGAAAATTCTAACTAAGTTAGGGTAGACCTAAGACCTAGACGACTCCTAACTGGTTAGACCGTCCACAGGAGGTTTAATGCAGACTTTGACCACAAGCTAATCAGCCAGGTCAGGGCAAGGTTGGTGGGAGGTTTTCCGTCAAAGACGTTCCTTAATTAAATAACCACCAACCTTCGGGCTTTCGGCCCTTAATCCCTTTTCTAGACACTGATTTTGCAGGAGTCAAATTCCAACACTTTTTTCCCTTAGGATAATCTCCTAATTGAGTCCGAGATGTCCCTAGGGCCAACGTCTACTCATTTTTAGTTAGGCTTGGGTTAGTGAGTGCTTGGAATCTGATTTTTGGGCTAAGGAAGGGTGATTAAATCCCCACCTTATCTTGTTATGGGTTAGTGCCCTTAAGATAAGTTTGTGCAAGTGTACAAGATATGTAAATAAGATTCACTCAAAGCAATGAAAATCAACCAAGAGCTGAGTCCTATTCTACATGCAATGCGAACGTACCTTGCTCCAGCACTCTTCAACAGTAAAAATAAATGAATTGAAAAGACACGTGCCTAAAATGCAAACGTCTAATCAATTTTTTTTATCTTTTTCAACAAGTATTTTACTGTTGGTTTATTAGCAGGCTTATGTAATGGCATATAAAAAATAAAGTTTGTAGAAAACAATATTTTTGCAAAACAAGCAGCCCTGCAAAAAACCTGTTTAGTAGTCAACTCCTTTTTGTCGCGGATCCGTGGCTTTGGCCGAGAGAACGCGGCAAATCAGAGGGCACTTGGTCTCTGCTTTCTGGAACAGAGGCCCAAGACCACTTATATGTTTCTGCAATCCTTTTTTTCTGCTTTGCTTGCCCTATAATCTGCAACAGAGAAGAAAATTTGTTTTAGTTCTAAAAATTAAATAAAAATCAGATTTCAATAAAAACGTTACCCTCCCCAGCAACGGCGCCAAAAATTTGATTGAGGCAAAACCTGCACACAAAATACGAAATTTCAGAACTTTTAATAAAAATGTGCAAGTGCTCAATTCTTACCGCTATAGCAAGTGGCTATGCGGGTCGTGATCCACAAGGAGGGTTTTGCGATAGAAGCGTTTACGTTTCTTTATTAAAATCTTAATGAAGATAAAATGAAGATTCTTCTTTGTTTCTTAAAAAGAAAAGAGAAAAAGAGTTATGTTAAAGTTAGAAAGAAAATGGTAGAATGAGAAAGGTGGAGAAAACCAGAAAATGACTATGTACAAATGAGTTGGAAAAGAAATGATGAAAGATTTGGGAGAGGTAGTGTTGGTGACTTAATTTACAGAAATAAAAGAAAAGACATAAAAACAATTACTTACCTTCTTTTCACCAAAAGCTTACCTTGAGTCTTTAGCGAAGATGTTACCTTGAAATGGAGGCAATCAGCGCATAGCCCATACGAGTTGATTATTGGTCTCTTCCACATTACATCATCAAGACAACCCAAGCATGAAATGATACAGAGAGAGACTCAATTCCATCGTCATGAGCTATCGGTGGCACTCGCAAAGGCAAAGCTCTTTTGATGCTTTTAGACTCACTTGGAAGACAATTGTACCAAAAAGAAAAGTGAAGTAGAAAAGAAGAAGAAGAAAACTAAAAAGAAGTACATACAAAGAAAGAACATCGATTTGATTTCATAACAATCAAAGAAAAGAAAGAAACCTTACACCGGTGTCACTCTCAGCTCAAGCTTCATTCTTGTTCTTCGATGAAAGTCTGATCTCCTCTGAATTACATAAATTGAAACTAAAATTACATGAAAAAGAGAAACAAAAACCTAAACTACAAAATGGAGAACTAGTCTAAATCCTTGTTGGCCCAATGGCCTTCCACTCTAGTTTTGATGATGATCAACTCATGTAGTTATGTTTACTAATAATCTTGTGTTGTTTAAGTTTCAGATCATTAGCAAGATATTAGTTGGTGATTAGCTTCAACAAGGAGTTTAGAAGTTATTCATAGTGATTCCAGGGCCAAAGCTTCAAGATCACACTTTGCCTAGCCCATGGATGGAGTTTTGGAGCAAGTCAACTTGATGATGAAGATCGTCAAGATGACTTAGGTATCCTAGTTTAGATAGAGTTTTTAGATCCATTTGTAAAGCTTAGTATAGTTGATATGCTCAAGTAAACACAACACACACGTTTCATGATTTGGTTTTTGGTTTTCATGAATAGTGATCAAAACAAGTTTTAATTGATATATGTATAGTTGTTTCTCTCTATACATGCATGCTTAACTTTTATCAAACTTGATTTTGAGCTTAACATCTTTTTGACAAAATACAAGGTTTTGTTTTTGATAAAATTTGCAAGACACAAAAATGAATTGATATGTTGATATATTGTCTTGAAATTTTTATCACATGTTTATGTTTTAATATAAAATGATAAAACAAGTTTTATGGAATTTTCAGAAAAGATAAAAGATTTTTATAAAATATTTTTCCCAGTTTTCAGGTCCAGGACTCAACCAGTCGACTAAGCCAGGTTATTAGTCGACTTGGCTGAAGTCCGGTCGACCGGGCCGGTCGACCGGACGTGCACAGATCTGTGCACGTTTGGAGTCACTGGGACGGTCGACCGGGACGATCGACCGGGTCTGAGAGCTCTGCTCTCGGGTTGTTTGGGTCGACCGTGCCGGTCGACCGGGATGAAAGCTCTGCTCTCTGTTTTTCTGGGTCGACCGGGCCGGTCGACCGCAGTTGCCCAACGGTCATATTTCTGACCGTTGGCGGTCGACCGGACCGGTCGACCGACAGCCTGTCAGGCTGCCACATCAGCCTAACGGCTAGTTTTCTGATGGGCCTATATAAACCCATCTCTTTGGGGATTTTGGCCAAGTTTTTTAAGAGGAAAAATTCCAGTTTTCTGAAGTGTTTAAAAGAGTTTTAAAAAGAGTTTTTGGGCTTTAATCTTTCAATCTTTATTGTTTTAGGTTTTTGAAAAAATCAAAGAAAAGAATATTTTTGGGAGATTTGTCTTGGTTTTCATTCTATATCTTTTGCAAGGATTTTCCCAAGTATTTTTCTTTGTTGCTTGTTTTCCAAACACCTAATTTTCTACACTTGAGCTATCATACTATCCTAATCTATTAGGATCTTGTTTTTATGGAAAAGAAAAGAGAAAAAGAAAAGAAAGAAAAAGAGAAGTGTTTGAGGTTAAGCCTCTAAGTTGTAAACCCTCCTTGCTTTTGTTGTATCCCTCTTCGGTAGAGGTTGATCGGAGTGGTATTGTGTTTGGATCCCTCTTCGGTAGAGGTGATTGTGTTTGTATTGGCTACGGGCCTTATCCCTCTTCGGTAGAGGTGGATTGTGGTTGTATAGCCTCGGTGGCTTTGTAAGGTTGAGAGAGGAGTTCGGTACTCCTATAGTGGATTGGAAATCCTACACGGTGGTGTAGGCGGGGATGTAGAGCAAGGTGCTCGAACCTCGAAACATATCTTTGTGTTTGTGTTGATCCAATTGTCTTTCAACTCTACTCTCTTTACATTTGTGCAAGCATCATTCATTTCATACGAGCATTATTATTTCATAGCATTCATATCTATTTGCTTGTGTTGCCATTGCATAATTCATATTGCTATATCCTTGATTGTTTGGCTTGATTGTGTGTGCTCATTGCTTAATTGCTTGTCTGTGTGTGCCTAACCTATACTCATCCAACAAGAGCTTCACATAGCGCCTCAACCCATTTCAAGGGAAATCAAGAGGAGTTAGTCCAGAGCCCTGCAAAGGGAATTCGGCTACACTTGTTGTATTGTATTAGTTTGTGCAACATTTACATTAGCTTCCGCATTTAGCGCACTTAGTTTGCATTTAGTTTCTTAGATTAGCATTTACACCTATTCACCCCCCCCTCTAGGTGTTTTACAATTGGTATCAGAGCTCGTGCTCCTGATACTTAGGCTTAACATCCTAGGAGTGAGATCCATTTGCTTGCTAATCTCATTTGCATTTGATTGTTTGCACACATTTAGTTTATACCATGGACTTCATGACCCCACCTAGCTTTGACCCTTCCAACATTGATGTTTGGAAGTATAGGATGTCCATGTACCTAAAGACCCTAGGTTTGCATGTTTTCCTTGCCGCGACCAAGAGATGTTATCTTGGTGATTGCAATCATATAGGGGCCAATGCACAAGCCCTAGAGGCTATTAGAAGCACATTACCCAAAGATTATCTTATGTGTGTTTCTAATCTTGATTCCGCTTTTACAGTGTGGAACAAGTTGACAACAACCACCACCTCCGAATTTCAAGTTCAAATCCAAGAAGAGGAATCTAGTGGAGAATCCGATTCTCAATGCTTCATGGTCCAAGGGAATGAATCCCTTGAGGTACATTCGGAACCCCACTTAGATTGTGATGATAGTGCTAGTTCTTCATGTGATGATAATTTTGATGCTCATGCTTTGAATGAAGAACTTTCAATTGTTTGTGAAAAATTAATTGAAAAATATAAGATTTTGAAAAAGAAAAGTCTAGATATTGAAAAAGAAAATAAATGTTTGCATTCTAGACTTAATTGTGTTTTGCAAGAGAAGGTTGAGGTCTATAATGAAAGGGATTCATTGAGATCTCAATTGGAACTTGCACTTAAAGAAAATGAATTTCTAAAATCCAAAAATGATTGTGAAAACCTTTTGAAGAAAAATGAAGATTTGACTTCAAAAGTTAATTTTGTTTTAAAAGAAAATGTTGCTTTGAAAAATAAAATTATTTCTATTTCAAATGATCTAGATGTTTGTTTAAAGAAAAACATTGTTTTGTAAAATAAAATTGATGCACATGTTTGCCATGCCAGTGTAGCCTCTTCATCTAGTCTACCTAATGCATGTTCCTCTTCTTCTAGGATCATTGATGATATTTGTTGGCTAAAGAAGAGAGTAGATTGTTTGGGCTCCACTATGAGCCAATGTGCCATGAACCACACACGCTTGGAATCCTTGGTTCGAAAGAAACAAGTTCCATCTTCTATGCATGCACACCCTCCACGGCATACACATGCTCCTCACGGACACACTCCTCACATGTATGCTCATGTGTACACATGTACACATTGCGGCCGAAAAGGCCATCTTGCTAAATTTTGCTATGATCGTTTACATGTTGAGAATTTAGCAAAGAAATTTGTTTGGGTTAGAGAAGGTACTAACCCCAATGGACCCAAGAAGATGTTGGTACCAAAGACCACCCCACTTGTTTTTGATGTAGGTGTGGGCTCTCACATGACGTGAGAGTGATGACACCGTGGAGTGGATGCGTTCCGAACTTCATGGAAATCAAATTGGATGCATCACTTTCAAGGGAAGATTTGGTGGAGATGACCACCACGTTTTGGAGACAAGGAAAGTTGCTTCTTCGGTTTTGGTAACAATCCTTTACTCCTATTTATTATTTTCATGCTTTTAATATTCATTGTTTATAGCATGTTTTTTGATGTCTATGGATTAGTATGTTCATTCCATGTTTATTAGATCCTTGACATACATGTATAGTATTTGAGACACACATGCTTATTTAAATCATCCTTAGTGTTCTCACTTTTGTTTAAGCTATAATGTACATCATGAATCTAATACATGTAAATTTACATAGTAATCATGTTTTAGTTTTATCATGATGATTTTTATATTTATTTTTGATGCTTCATGTTTTGAATATATGTTTAAGTGTTAGTTTTCATTTAGACTAGTTATATACTTGTACATATAGTGGGCCACAAATAAATCTATATATGTTGAGCTTGATTGCTTATTTGAACCCATTAGATGTGCTAGTATAGTCTAGTTTTGATGATTCATACATTTCAAACTTGTATTCTCATTTTCGAATTTGTTTTATGAGTTTTCACTTCATGTGTATGCTTGTATTGCCAAACTTTAAGATATACATGTATACCCCTTGAGTCATTTGCCTTTCATGCAAATCTATATATATATGGACTCAATTGTGTTTAGGGATATGTATGTATACTTATTGTGTTGACAATCCATGCATATACTTTGAAATGAAATTTATTTGAATGAAAATTTAGTTTTTCATGTTATTCATGTTTTCATGTTTATGTTTAACTTCATGTATATGTCTATCTTGTCCAAATTATTAGATAAACATGTTTATCCTTTTTGAGCCACGTGCCTTAATGCATATATAATTTGTGGACTCTTTGTGTTTGGATATGTATGTATGCTTTAATTTGTACATGACATACATATGCCATTGAAGAATAAACAGTTTTGATGATTCTCATGTTTTCGTGTTTTAAGGAATAATTGAGCTTATTGCCTAATTTTCATGATCATGATCTTCATATTTTATTTGTACACTCACATTTATTGCTTGCTCATGTTTTGTTTTCATGAGTCTTATTTATGCCTAATTGATTAGAGTGTTGATTATCATGTGAATTTCATGTTTTATGAAAAACTATTTTGTTTTATTCCTTGCTTGAAGGATTTCGTACTAGTTAACAAGTTTTTCATTTAACTAGTTGCGGTGTTCTTCATTTTGGTAGTGATTTTCAAACAAATTACATTTTCAAATCTATTTTTGAAAACCCCTACCTTTCAAGGGAGGTTGGATGGGAGATCATGTTCATGTATGCCTTAAAATGAAAATCTTTTTAAAACTTGAATTATGATTGGGTGGTAGATGATATGAGATATACACATGCTTTTGATTCAATTGGTATCATTGAACTCTTTCAATTGGTATCAATTTTGATTTTTTTGTATACTCATATGTGTTTATGTATGTATGTCTTCAATTTCAATGGTATCATTTTCTATTGGTATCTAATATTCATACATATATATGTTTTATTTGTGCTTACTATATCCCTACATCTTTAAGCACAAAATTTTGCTTATGCAAAGCTTGGATTGCTAATGATTATCCTATTTCCATTGATTATTCTTAAATTGGTATCAAGCCTATGCATATGTTTAGCTTGTTAAAATAAAAGTGTTCAATGTTTCTTTTGGTATTTCATAAAGGGGGAGAAAATGTGTATTTCATATTTTATTTCAATTGGTATTTGATTTCCACTCCCTTGCTTTATGATAGAAAATATTGAATTTCAATTTGGTATCTTATGTTCAAAATAAAAAATATTTACAATTGGTATCATATTGAGAAATTCAAAATTTGTTATGTTTAATTACAATTGGTATCTAAAAATGTTGTTTAAAGAAAATATACAAAAGTTTTGATTTATATTTCTTATATGCAAGGAGAGCTTAACATCTCTCCATATAGATTCATGTTGAGTGTATTGTGTATTGAAGAGCTTAACATCTCTTCTTTATGTGGTACACGTGTGTAGGGGAGCTTCACATCTCCTCTTATTCATTACATAATGTGTGTTATGTGAATTAGGGCTTAACATCCCTCCTTCATGTAATGCATATGTGTAGGGAAGCTAACTTAGCGTCTTCCTCTTCATGAATGTATATAGCATATAACTTTTATTGATCTTTGTTTATTGGTATCAAGATGCTTCATTGACACATTTTCTATTGATATCCAAAATGATAGTCACCCCTTATTGATTTTTTTGTTTTAGACAAAAAGGGGGAGAACATTGCTTTTATTGTTTTGATTGACAAAAAGGGGAAGAAAGATTTTACCCCTCATTTTATTTATGGTTTTGATTGTTTACCCCTTTGTTGATGATTGACAAAAAGGGGGAGAAGTATTTGAGTTTTATATGCATGCTTATGTTTTATATGCATATATCATGTTTTAATATCAAGAATATTAAGTTTAATTGTTTATTAAGTTTAATTGGTATCTAGAGCTTGCTTTGTTTTGGATATTCCATTTGGTATCTAGAGTTTTTATTGCTTATGCATTATCATTCTTGCATATTTATGTTTTTTTGTCTATGCATGAGTTAAGGGGGAGCTTCTTTGAAGCTTAACTTTAATCCATGCATATATAACTCCATGAGTTTTGTCATCATCAAAAAGGGGAGATTGTTGGCCCAATGGCCTTCCACTCTAGTTTTGATGATGATCAACTCATGTAGTTATGTTTACTAATAATCTTGTGTTGTTTAAGTTTCAGATCATTAGCAAGATATTAGTTTGTGATTAGCTTCAACAAGGAGTTTAGAAGCTATTCATAGTGATTCCAGGGCCAAAGCTTCAAGATCACACTTTGCCTAGCCCATGGATGGAGTTTTGGAGCAAGTCAACTTGAAGATGAAGATCGTCAAGATGACTTAGGTATCCTAGTTTAGATAGAGTTTTTAGATCCATTTGTAAAGCTTAGTATAGTTGATATGCTCAAGTGAACACAACACACACGTTTCATGATTTGGTTTTTGGTTTTCATGAATAGTGATCAAAACAAGTTTTAATTGATATATGTATAGTTGTTTCTCTCTATACATGCATGCTTAACTTTTATCAAACTTGATTTTGAGCTTAACATCTTTTTGACAAAATACAAGGTTTTGTTTTTGATAAAATTTGCAAGACACAAAAATGAATTGATATGTTGATATATTGTCTTGAAATTTTTATCACATGTTTATGTTTTAATATAAAATGATAAAACAAGTTTTATGGAATTTTCAGAAAAGATAAAAGATTTTTATAAAATATTTTTCCCAGTTTTCAGGTCCAGGACTCAACCAGTCGACTAAGCCAGGTTATTAGTCGACTTGGCTGAAGTCCGGTCGACCGGGCCGGTCGACCGGACGTGCACAGATCTGTGCACGTTTGGAGTCACTGGTCGACCGGGTCTGAGAGCTCTGCTCTCGGGTTGTTTGGGTCGACCGTGCCGGTCGACCGGGATGAGAGCTCTGCTCTCTGTTTTTCTGGGTCGACCGGGCCGGTTGACCGCAGTTGCCCAACGGTCATATTTCTGACCGTTGGCGGTCGACCGGACCGGTCGACCGACAGCCTGTCAGGCTGCCACATCAGCCTAACGGCTAGTTTTCTGATGGGCCTATATAAACCCCATCTCTTTGGGGATTTTGGCCAAGTTTTTTAAGAGGAAAAATTCTAGTTTTCTGAAGTGTTTAAAAGAGTTTTAAAAAGAGTTTTTGGGCTTTAATCTTTCAATCTTTATTGTTTTAGGTTTTTGAAAAAATCAAAGAAAAGAATATTTTTGGGAGATTTGTCTTGGTTTTCATTCTATATCTTTTGCAAGGATTTTCCCAAGTATTTTTCTTTGTTGCTTGTTTTCCAAACACCTAGTTTTCCACACTTGAGCTATCATACTATCCTAATCTATTAGGATCTTGTTTTTGTGGAAAAGAAAAGAGAAAAAGAAAAGAAAGAAGAAGAAAAGTGTTTGAGGTTAAGCCTCTAAGTTGTAAACCCTCCTTGCTTTTGTTGTATCCCTCTTCGGTAGAGGTGATCGGAGTGGTATTGTGTTTGGATCCCTCTTCGGTAGAGGTGATTGTGTTTGTATTGGCTACGGGCCTTATCCCTCTTCGGTAGAGGTGGATTGTGGTTGTATAGCCTCGGTGGCTTTGTAAGGTTGAGAGAGGAGTTCGGTACTCCTATAGTGGATTGGAAATCCTACACGGTGGTGTAGGCGGGGATGTAGAGCAAGGTGCTCGAACCTCGAAACATATTTTTGTGTTTGCGTTTGATCCAATTGTCTCTCAACTCTACTCTCTTTACATTTGTGCAAGCATCATTCATTTCATACAAGCATTATTATTTCATAGCATTCATATCTATTTGCTTGTGTTGCCATTGCATAATTCATATTGCTATATCCTTGATTGTTTGGCTTGATTGTGTGTGCTCATTGCTTAATTGCTTGTGTGTGTGTGCCTAACCTATACTCATCCAACAAGAGCTTCACATAGCGCCTCAACCCATTTCAAGGAGAATCAAGAGGAGTTAGTCCAGAGCCCTGCAAAGGGAATTCGGCTACACTTGTTGTATTGTATTAGTTTGTGCAACATTTGCATTAGCTTCCGCATTTAGCGCACTTAGTTTGCATTTAGTTTCTTAGATTAGCATTTACACCTATTCACCCCCCCTCTAGGTGTTTTACAATCCTATCTCTGCATGATCGTCCCATTTTCAGCGAACATACTGGCTTTTTATAGGCAAAACCCTGACCATCAGGATCCCGGGGAGATCGGGGGAGCAAACGCTCCCCTAACTCCCCAACCAAGCTGCGGAAACATGGCTTGGGCCGCGTTTCCTCGGCCAGGGTGTGGCTAGGTGGCCACACCCTGTTGGTGGGTCGCCCTGGTTTCGCTTCCTGCTTTTATCTTCAGTTGGTTTTTCAGTTTGAGTCCCGTATTGTGACGAAATGGCCTTGGATTCTTGGCTTTAACCAATCGATTCTGAGAGGACTCTTCTCAACCGGTTCTCAACCTCTTGATTTTGCCCTGATTCAGTGAGCTCGAATTAATTCTGATTTAACTCAGAATTTTGGTGGGCTTTTGGGCTCATTTCTCTTCATCTTCTTAAGGAATGGGCCTGCAAATAAATTAAGCATTTAATTAGAACAATGCAGATTTTATTCTATAATAAGTATGGAAATATGATACTAAATATGTAACATTAGCGTCCAATCAATACACATGTGTTTATCTCAGCACGCCATCTGGCTTTCGCATCACCACTCGCCGGGGAGTTCTGACTCCTCTAGATCCTCATGTCCAGGTTTTGGAGCTTGGAGCGTGTGGATTCTCCCAGTTGCTGATCAGAGTGGCGCATGGTAGCATGGATCCCCAGCAGACCGTCCAGAGCCCTATCCTTCTATTCCCCCTGCTTGGTTCTAGAGTTTTCCTGTTATGACTCTGAGCGCCATTTGTACTATTCATACTTGTACATCTCTTTGTATTCTCGCATTTACGCCATATTGGTGATGTAATATTCTTATAATATTGTGTCACATCTGGTGATAACTTTGTAATTGAATTCATATGTTGGAATGTATAATGTACCATGTGCTTCCATACTCTGATTCTTGCCTGTACTGATGCTTAGCGTATATACGTGAGGGTATTTCCGACCTGCGTATATACGTCGCAGTGACGTCTCCGTATCCGCCGGATCGGGGCATTACATTTATGATTGTGTTTGTGTATGCAAGTGTGGTTAAGAGACCCTAATTCATCTAGGTTAACTAGAAACACATCACCACCCAAGTTCGAACCAAGATCAGATTCAGTTATGGTTCAACCGACATCTTTGCAGGATAGGTTCTATCGCATTAGAACCTCACTTCCATCCTGCATCCAACTTCCATCGGTTGGTAAACAAAACTTTGAACTTAAGTCACAGTTCATCAACACACTCCCTAAGTTCCATGTCTTAGAGTTTGAAGATGCTTATTTCTTCATAAGAGAATTTGAGGAAGTATGCTTAATGATGAAATTTAATACCTTGCAGATGATGCTATTAGGTTGAGATTTGTTCTATTTGCTCTTAAGGACTTAGCTAAGAAATGGCTCTACAGCTTAGCGGCCTGCTCTATCACATCCTGGGATGGTTTCATTAAAGTCTTCTTGAAGAAATTCTATTCAATTCATAAGACCGCTCTCGTTAGGTAAAACATCATGTAGTTCAAGTAAGAACCTAGTGAACCGTTTTGGAGGTACTTTGAACGCTTCAAAGACCTCCTTGTCTAATGTCCTCATCATGGAATAGAGAAATGGCGACAATGCCAAATTCTTTATGACGGTTTAGACTACTCTACCAAGACCCTCTTAGAAACCATATGCCAAGGGAAATTCTTAAAGAAAGATGAGAATGAAGGATGGGATTTATATGAGAATCTAGCTGAAAAAACCATCCAATGGGAACCAACTAGTGAAAACTCAAGAAATTCATACTCCATCTCTTCAAAAAGAGATCTCCACTCAATTGAATCATCAATAGCTAATGAGGCTAAATTAGCTAACCTAGCGAGAAGACTTGGAAGCTTTAGAAACTAAGAAAACAAGTCCAGTCAATCAAATCAGCCCAAACCAATTTTCAACTCCGGCTTGTACATACTGTCAAGCCATGAATCATATATTTGAGGAGTGTCCTATGTTTCAAGCTCAGCAATAATATTCTGAACCGATGAATGCGGCCTTCTCAAGGCCGAACAATGATCCTTACGCACCAACGTACAATTCTAATTGGAGAAATCACCCAAATTTCTCATGGAGCTAACACAACAATGACCACCCACGGTCAAACCATGCAAGCCACTTTCATCATTCTAATAATTCTTTCAATCATCAACCCAACTTTTCTAATCACCATCATAATTCTCCCAACCATCCTCCTAATTTTTCAAATTATCAGCAAAACTTTTCCAACCAAGCTCCACAATCTTCCTTCCAGAATCCTCAACTTGAAAGGAGAATGACTAATTTTGAGAGAAATATGGAAAGGAACATGAAGAACCAAGATTCCCTCATGCAAACAATATAGAGGCTAGAGGTTCAAATGAGCCAATTAGCCAATCCACAAAATGAGAGGCAAAAGGGTATCTTGCCCAGTCAGCCAATTCTCAACAAGCACATTTGGCTGAGGATCAATCATTGAATCAATGTAATGCTATTCATACATTGAGGTCGGGAAAGAAAGCTGATAATCTTGTGTCAACACCATACCATTCAGCACAATCATACTCAAGCATCCACCTCATCTAGACCCAATCCTTCTAAATCTAACGAATCTGAAACAGATAAGTTAACCAGTCAGGTGTATAAGCCTATAGTACCATTTTCTAATAGGCTAAAGAACAACAAGTAGAATCCACACATGGATATGATAATTGAGATCTTCAACCAAGTGAAGATAAATGTGCCACTTCTTGATGCCATCCAACAAGTCCCATCCTATGTAAAATTTCTTAAGGACATGTGCACCAAGAAGAGAAGACTAATGTACCCAAGAAAGTCTTCTTAGCTACTAACGTTAGTGAGCTACTGTCGGGTCCGATCCCTATCAAGTACAAGGATCCGGGTTGTCTCACCGTTACCTGCATTATAGGACAAGCCGAGATTAGTCATGCAATTCTTGACTTAGGGGCAAGTATCAACCTGCTTCCATTCTCAGTTTATCAACAACTCGGGTTAGGCATTCTTAGTCCAACTCGAGTCACAATCCAACTGGCTAACCCTTCTATGAAAGTTCCAAAGGAAAAAAATTAATGATGTCCTTATCCGGGTCGGGGAGTTTATCTACCCAGTTGATTTTATAGTTCTTGAGACACAACCCATATCCAATCATAGGGCTTAAACTCTTGTGATTCTAGGGCGCCCATTCCTTACTACTGCCAATGCTATTATCAATTGTAGGAATGGGTCTATGAGATTAACCTTTGGGGAGATGACTAGAGAAGTCAATGTCTTCAATCTAGAAAAACAATCTCATAAGATAAGAGACCAAACATTTGAGGTAAACTTTGTTGAAAACAATTGTGATGAAGAAAGTGAAGGTATAGATAATGAGTCTCTGTTTCTTAAGATAAAAATTCGATTAATCTACTCTTTGAAAACCTCTTCAAAGAAGAACCCATGTGTTTGGATGAATCGACTAGGGATATTTTGGTTAATTACACACCTCCAGGTTAATGTGTTGACCTAAGTTTTGAGGAGATGTATGGAACTGAGTTAGATTTTTTAAGCATTCATAGTGAGAAAGTTCCAACTTAGAAGTGTGATGGTGATCAATTTTTGAATAATGGATGTAGAAATACGAGGAAGAAAAACTTAAAGAAGGTGAGACTTGGGAGGAAGAGAGCTTAAATGATAAAAAGATTGGCCTCCCAATTATGCCCTATAAAGAGAACCCATTGGAATGATGGGAAGAGTGCTAGACGGATGAGACCGAACATGATCTAGGTGTGGGAGAAACATGATGCTGTACATATTTTTGTATAATATATATATATATATATATAATGCACCTCTTTTACATTCCTTTTCATGCATCTATACGTTTCTTTCATACACTGGGGACAATGCATGAGATAAGTATGGGGGAGGGCTTTAACATGACTAATATAGCTAAAAAAAAGAAGAAGAAATATATGTGTGTGTGTAACTTTTTGAAAGAAAAGAATAATATTTTGATATATTTTTTGTAAGAAATTAAGTCAATTTTAAGGAATAGGAAAATCATAATTAGGATTTCTTATACTTGTTCAAAATAAGATGACTTGTTTAATTTCAAGGTTAGGAAGAAAATTAATGAAAGTAATTTAGTCTTGATCTTTACCTTAAAGAAATATGCACACGTTATACATTTTCACACTTAGGGTTCAAAAACAAAGATTCTTATGCCATATAAAAAAGAGAGAATATATATATATATATATATATATATATATATATATATATATATATATATATATATATATATATATATATATATAGGTGTGTGTATATATATATATATATGTATATATCTATGAAAAATAAACAAATCTAATTATTTATTTGCTAGGTGTTTTGGCCTGAGAAAGCCTTGGTATTTATGCAAAAGATAATTAGATAAGTTTGAAATATATATATATAAATCCTCTGATTAAACTGGATATTTGTGCCTCATGAAGCATAAGTATTCACGCCTAAAAGGGGTACATTTTATAAATAAAAACTCTTAGTTTTGAGGCCTAATTTTTATGAGGGTTTAAGTCCTTAGGGGTGTTTTCTCACCTGGTGGCCTAAGACTGTCAGGTTTGGGTGTCACTGACTAAAGGCTCATTATATAGGTAGATTAGAATGCCTAGTGGAATTGAGGAATAAATACCACCAAAAATAAATATAAATAAGGCATAGGAGTTAATGTTAAAGAATCCTTATTCAAACTTCATGGTCACGAAGGTGCAAATGACTCAGGGTAAAGTAATTAACAAGATGAGAAATACAATTTGACTCCTTACTTTGGTTAATGATATATTTTTGAATAGAGACTAAGTTTAGGAATGAAAAGTTCGATATTCCTATAA
The DNA here is from genome assembly GCA_038442645.1 of Agave tequilana. Taxonomy (NCBI): domain Eukaryota; kingdom Viridiplantae; phylum Streptophyta; class Magnoliopsida; order Asparagales; family Asparagaceae; genus Agave; species Agave tequilana. The sequence continues at coordinate 36,178 of JAVJIF010032812.1, forward strand.
CTTATAGATTACTTGAACTCTTAAAGATATATTTCAAATATTTTTTCTCTTTTCAAAATGCTTTTCGAAAATACTAACATTTTTTCTCTTTCATTATGGATTTTGTGGGTGCAATCCACTGAAAACCCTCACGAGATAAAACTCGATCTCTAGGGGTAACCTAAAGGTTTAACGGCTTATTACACATGCTCAGTGCAATCGAGTGACCTGCGTAAGTGTCCAATAATTGATTAGGATTAGTTTTAATGTTTTGCTCGAGGGCGAGTAAAGGATAAGTGTGGGGGTGTGATCAGTCACATATATTGCATATATATTATCACATTGCCATGGTTATTATCTAATAAACCCTACTAATAAGTCTCATTTTTATTTAATAATGTGCAGACCCATTTTAATGGAGATGGAAATGAAATAAGCCCAAAAGTCCACTTTAATTCTGATTTAAATCTTTATTAAAGAGGAGATAAATATTCAGGAGGATAAGGATAATTTCAGTTGAATATCAGGAAGGATTACATCAAATAAAACCGGTTAATTTGGATTTGTAGGAATCCAAATCGGTTAGCTTGAAAATTACTGAAGATCAGATCAGAATCAGAGCCAAACGACAAATTCAATTAGACAAAAGGAGGCAAAGTCACACGCCATCCATAACTCCACCTGGATGTGGCCATTTGGCCACACCCTGGCCGCGAATCTGTGGCCGTTTGGTGGAGATAAGGGAGCGTTTGTTCTCCTTATCTCTTCACTCCTCTAGATTTTAGGAGCATGAAAAAATGGTGCGAAGACTAGGATTAGAATTCTTATTCATATTTAGGATTTTAGGAGTATTGTTAGATAGTTCTGAGAAGATGTATCTCATCTTTACTTTTCTGTTTAGACCAGCAAAGAGAGAAGAGTGGAACTGAGTGTGTAATTCATGCTTGAAGTGACAATCAAAGGACATTCAACTTGCTTCTTCAGCTCGACTCAATTCGGTATGTCTATATTTGATTTCCATTCTCTTATTTGTTTATTTTATCATGAGTAACTAAACCATCTTCTGGGCTCACTAATCAATCTCTTCTACCTCCTTTCTCTTGATCAGTTTTTCTGAAATCAATTTTCTTGAATCATAATAATGCCTAAATTGAACTTTGTTCTTGAAAGCACATGAGGATGTTTCTTTTTTTTAAACTTGGACATTGAAAGCAAAAATATTTTCAAATCATTTTTATTCCATACTTGCTTCTTCGCGCTTGATGGTTTAACATTCAATTTTTAATGTTGTGTTAAGAAAGACCTTAAGATTTAAATCTAAACCATCTTATTTGTTTTACTTGAACATTAAAAGAAACTAAAAGTTTTTGCTTATGACAAAAGTGATGCACCAAAATGTTCTTGAGATAAGTAAGTTATTGAGTAGAAGATTAGTGAGCCCGGATCCTTTTCATAATTCAAATCACTTTCTAAAAGATCATCTTCTCCAAAGCCTTTTCCAAGTTTTGAATTTTTCTTTAAATCACATCCCTTCTCTCCGTTCTCATTTTCAATATAAAAAAAAAGAAAAACACCAACACCATTCTCTGTTATTTAACAATTCATCGAAAATCTTCTATCGCACTCCTCTTCGTGGACACGACCCGTTAGCCTAAAGCTAGACGGTAATTCTCATTACTCTTTCATTATTAATCATATACATGTATAACTATTCAAATATCATAAGTTAATCCAATATAATATTCAAGATGATTTATCTAATTTTCTGAATTTTTTGTATTAATAATTATTTTTAATCCATTTTCTCTAAGAGGCAACCATTTAATAATTCAATAATATTATTTTTAAAATTTATAACTATTCATCTACAACATATAAAATGGTTACATGTAGGAAATAAATAAACATTACAGAGAAAAAAATATATCATTAAAACTATTTCATGAACATTACAATTTTCTAACAATTTTACATGCTTGAAATCTTAAATTAACAATTAAATAATTGCCTTTAAAATAAATAAATGCATAAATTATAGAATTTTGTAGTGATAAAATATACTAATGCAAAAATAGTTAAAAACACTCACCTGAGATCTCCACGAATATGAATATAGAATTTGTAAATTAACTCGATAATCTACATTTAATTTAAATAATAATTAAAAGAAATATTAAATTTTGAGTTATCCTATGTGATATGACTACAAAAAGAATTTTTAGAGTCACATTTTAGTTTCTGATTTTACAACAATTTTTTTTGTAATTTTTCTGAATTATTTGGATTTTTGTGAATTAATTTAAGCGTAAAATCAATTAAAATTCATAACGGGTCTGTTATCTACAGTAACAGGTTTGCTACAGTATTGGGTCTGAATTTGAGTCTGAGTTTGGGCTTGCTACAGTATTTTTGCTACATTGTTTTGCTACAGTATTATTTCAAGTGTTTTAATTTATTTAATTTATTTTCTTTTCCTTTTTTCTTTTTCTTTTCTTTTCTTTTTTTTATATAAGGTCGGGTCTGAAAACAAACCCGAACCCAGGTCTGTGCTGTGGATAGACCCGGACTGGGTCTGTGCCAGCGTACCCAGGCTGGGCCTGGCCTGCCTCGGCCAGTGCAACACTGTGTTGTGCACAATGCATAACACAGTGCATGATTTGTTCTTTTTTCGCTTAAATAAAAATGGTAAAAATACAAAAAATTCATGATAAATACAATTTTTATCTTAGCTATTCCACATAATTTTATTGGGATTTTAGCATACGTTTTTCATGGTGAAATTAAAGTTATAAAGTTCTATACACAACTTATTCTATAAAATGCCTAAACAAAAAATAAAATCTCATAGCTTGAGATTTACTTGCCGGACACGCTTCCCTTTAGTCTGAATAAGTCCCCTCCACGTCCAGTGATTGGAGTTCATTTATGCATTATTTTTACGACCATGCTATGCTTTATCTGAATAAATATTGGATTTTTATTGCTTTTTTCTCTCTTTTTTCAGGTCTAATGTTTAATAGAGGAGGCGGCCCAACAATTATGAATTTTGAGGAATTAAAGAAACATTTAGAAGCCCACAAGAGAAAAGCCCAAGTCTGAAAAGATCCAAAATGTATTCTCAGTTTCTACAAGATCCAACTGGGGATACGAGATGCAACAAAAAGGCATCAAAATCCGCTAGCGCAGCGGCCAAGAAACGGCCGCGGAAACGCGGCATATGCCGCGGACCTGCGGCAATCTTAGGGCTGTTACATTAGCATTTGATCCAGAGACTGAATTGGGATGGCCTGCTCTCATGAAGACTATAAATAGACCCCTAGGGCCTCTGTAATCAGAGAGGAGAAAAGAGCATTGTTTATAGGGAAATTGTTAGGGTTTCTCTAGGTTTTCTTTTAGTCTCTTATGTAATTTTTTTTTCTCCTTCTAGAATCCAGAAAAGAGGGAGTGAGAGTGAGCAATCTTAGTAATTGGAGACAGTGACAACGCAATACAAGATCGAGCTTTCAATCTTCATCTTCTCTTGTTCTAGTGCATTATTTTTCTTTAAGCTTTTACTTTCTTCTATTTCACTTCTACAATGAACTGTTTCTTGTTCTTTATTTCCATGTCTAGCTAATTCATTAACATGACTAACTACCTTTTAATTTTACTAACTACTAACTCTTGGTTGATTGCTAACTTATATGATTCATTGGATACTTTCTTCTTTTAAGTCTTGCAAATTACAAGTCTATATCACTCCCAATGAGGATGAGTTGCTTTTTATTCTTTGTAAATGCTAAGTTCTCCCTCCATATGACTCATGTGAGCCTCACTTAGAGCCTTGTCTTTAGAACAAGTGCCGTGATGGAACATGAAGATGGAGCACTTCACTATGCCAATGACTACCTTTCAAGTTTCTTATTTCATGCTCGCTGTATTATAGCTTTGATGGACTAATGAATCTTGTATGTTTCTTAGCATCGTTAAAAGTGACCATCCTTGTTCCACTGTTGAAAATCTATTTAGGGAGCCAATGATTCAAGAAGGCAACTAGCCTAGATGAGAAACACCTTCGACATGGGGCAACACAAGGACTTGGCAAAACAAGACATACCATTGCCGATGAATCAATATGAGGCATGCATCACCCAACGGGAGTAGTAAGTTAGTAAATTAGAATGTTAGTTAGTCATGGCTTTTCTTTATATCATTCTTAAAAGTCTCACTTCTGAAAACTTCTTTTCAAATATCTCCGTTTTCCTTCATCTTTATTCTCGTTTCTTCTTTTCTTTAACAAAACACCCAAAGATTTTTCACTCACCTTCCACATCGTTTTATTTTCCATTTCTTAAAACAAAGAAGAACCTTTGTTTTTCTTCAAAAATATTTCAATACAAACCTTGAATGCTTCTATCGCTAACCCTCCCTGCGGATATGACCCGTCTTAGCTTATGCTACGAACGGTGATTCAGAAGGAGCAAAGTAAACCTGCATATACATTCAAAGTTCTTGATTATCGGTACACGGCAACCAACGGCTTAATCTAAACATCTTTGCAACACAATTAATCCTTTCGAACAAATTTTTTGGCGCCGTTGCCGGGGAGGGTAATAGTTTTTATTGAATTTTTGGAACTAAAACGAATTTTTCTTCTCTGTTGCTGGTTACAGGTCAGGGAAAGCAGGAAGATTGTAGTAACATATAAGTGGTCTTGGGCCTCTGTTCTAGAAAGCAGAGACCAAGTACCCTCTGGATTGCCGCGTTTCCTCGGCTCTGGTCGCGGTTCCGCGGTAAAAAGGAGTTCATTACTGACTGGCTTTTTGCAGGGCTGCTTGCTTTGTAAAATTGTAGTTTTCTGCAAACTTTATTTCTTGTATGCCATCACCAGATGCCTGCTAATAAACCAACAGTAAAACATTTGTTGAAAAAGTTCAAAAAATTGATTAGATGTTTGCATTTTAGGCACGTGTCTTTTCAATTTATTTACTTTACTGTTGAAGAGTGCTGGAGCAAGGTACGTTCGCATTGCATTTAGAATAGGTCATCTCTTGGTTGATTTACATCGCTTTGAGTGAATCTTATTTGCATATCTTGTACACTTGCATAAACTGATCTTAAGGGCACCACCCAATAACAAGATAAGGTGGGGATTTAATCACCCTTTCTTGGCCTAAAAATCAGATTCCAAGCACTCACAATTTCAAGCTTTTTAATAAAAAATGAGTAGACGTTGGCCCTAGGGACATCTCGGACTCAATTAGGAGATTATCCTAAGGGGGAAAGATGTTGGAATTTGACTCCTGCCAAATCAGTGTATAGGAAGGGGATTAAGAGCCGAAAGCCTGAAGGTTGGTGGTTACGTAATTAAGGAACGTCTTTGACAGATAACCTCCCACCAATCTTGCAATGACCTGGCTGATTAGCTTGTGGTCAAAGTCCGAATTATACCTCCTATGGACAGTCTAACCAGTTAGGAGTCGTCTAGGTCAAAGGTCTACCCTAACTTAGGTTAGAATTTTTTTCTTTTTTGTTTGCTTATTTGTCTGTTTTTTTCTTTGTTTGTGTTTTATTGTGTGATATGGCTTATAACTATAATTTTTCCAATTTTAATGGTAATCCATATTACACATCAACCTCTTTTTTGGATATCACCAACCTGACATATCATAACTTTAACCAACCTCGTGTGCCGGATTGTCTTATCCGAATCAAAATAACCCATGCCCCCAATCTTATAACCATAATTTCCAGAATAATTTCAACTCTTCACAGAGTCAATGTGGATTCACCTCCCCCGAGTCCAATTTTCAACCAACTTGTCCTCATATGCACATTGTCCACAATATTTTCAAGATTCATACTCAGTTCCACCAGTCTAAAATAGAAAATCATCAATTTTGGAAATGAGTATGCGTGAGTCTAAACAACAATCACAAAATCTGATGGACTCACAATTTTACCACCAATTCCAAAATAAAACTTCATCTTTTCAAGACCAATCGCAACAAAATGATGAACCTATCAACTATGAAAAGATGCTTGAAGCCATGACTCAGGCTCAAAACGCTCGTAATCATGATATTGATATGATGGTCCAATCTCTACATTCTCATCGTTTGCCAGTTCTGATGACGGTGACCATTCTGTTAGAGCTGAAGAGTCATGTTGTTTTAGAACACAAAGTTCCATTTTAGCACAATCATTTGAACTTGCCCAAACTCTAAATTTTGAAAATGATATTGACAGTTTGGCAAGTTATCCTTTTCCTGAAATTGAACTTGAGAATGAATATGATCATGAACCTCAACTTAGTGATTCAATTCTACTTCCTGATTCAATTATGACCCCGGTGTCTTCGCCTAATTTCAATCTTTTTTCTGAGTCAACAATGGATCCTGTGCCAATTCATAATGAAACTGAATCACCCATCTTTGATGAACAGCATATTGAACTTGACCAATTTCATACTTTTGAAAGTCCCTTTGATAAATTGGCAAGTTCTCATTTTTATGAAATTGAACTCAATGAGAAATGTGACCTAGATTCTCAATTTTGCGATCCAGTTCAAATTCCCAAATCAATATTGACTCCTGTTTTGTTACCTAACTTGAGTAATATTTTAGAGTCAGTTTTGATTCCCATACCTATCATCCTTGAACTTGAATCACCAATATTAAGTCACATTCCATTGTGAGAAAATGAATGTGGACTTGAGTTTCAACTTCTTGATTTGGACCCACTTCCTGAACCAATCTCAACTCCTGAACCTTTACTTGACTTAAGTCACTTTTCTGAGTCGGTATTAGTTTCAATGCTTCCTAAGTCCAAGTCAATCATTCTATCTTTTCACACTCCATTTTGGGATAAGGCGGTTAACAAAATTGACTCTGAAATCAATTATGGAATTTGGAAATTAGATGGGGTCAAATTTTAATAAAAATCCTTCATGTATACATCATTTTAGTGGGTTATATTAGAGAGATTTCTGGTGGGTTCCTCTGACCTCCATGCAAAGTCGATTGGGCCGCATTTCGTGGACCAATCAGACCACCACCGGAACCACCACCTTAAGGTAGTATTTTCCTTCCCTGTCTATGCATTTCATGCATCTATGCATTAATTCATACATTGAGGACAATGCATGAGATAGGTGTAGGGGAGGGTTCTAACATAACTTTGGTTTTTCTTTTTATTAAAAAAAAATTTAACATTTTCTGTACTTTTAAAATTTTTTTGAAAATAGAAACAATATTTTGACATATTTTTTGTAAGAAATTAAGTCGATTTTAAGGAATAGGAAAATTAAAATTAGTATTTCTTAAACTTGGTCAAAATAAGATTATTTGTTTGATTTTTAGAGTTAGGAAGATAATTTGTCAAAGTAATTTAGTCTCAATCTTTACCTTAATGAAATATGCACACTTCATACCCTTACACACTTAGGGTTCAAAAAACGAAGATTCTTATGCCTTATAAAAAAAAGAAAAAAATATATCTATGAAAGATGAATAATCTTATTATTGATTAGCTAGGTGCTTTGGCCTAAGTAAGCCTTGGTATTTATGCGAAAGATGACTAGATAAGTTTGAGAGAAAAAAATCCTCTGATTAAGCTAGGTATTTGTGCCTAATAAAGCATAAGTATTCATACCTAAAAGTGATTCATATAATAAAATCCTTAGTTTTGTGGCCTTGTTTGCTAGAATCTTAAGTCCTTGGGGTGTTTTCTCACCCGGTGTCCTAAGACCGTTTTGTTTGGGAGTCATCGATTAAAGGCTCGTTACATGGGCAGATTAGAAAGCCTAATAGAACTAAAGAATAATACCACCAAAAAATATATATACATACATACATACATACATACATACATACATACATATATATATATATATATATATATATATATATATATATAAATATAAATATAAATAAGGCATAAGTGTTAGAGTTAAAGAACCCTTAGTCAAAATTTTCATGGTGACAAGGTGCGTATGACTTAGCGTAAAGTAATAGACTAGATGAGAAGTACAATTTGACTCCTTACTTTGATTGATAACAAATTTTTAAATAGAGACTAAGTTTAGGAATGAAAAATTCAGTTTTCCTATAACTTATAGATTACTTAAAACTTACAATAATATTTCAAATATTTTCTTTCAAAATGTGTTTTCAAAATACTAACATTTTTTTCTTTCTTTATGGATTTTGTGGGTGTAATCCACTGAAAACCCTCACGAGACAAAACTCATCCTCTAAGGAAACCTAGAGGTTTAACGGCTTGTTGCACATGCTCAGTGCAATCGCGTGACCTGTGAAAGTAGTCTAATAATCCTTAGTATAGTTTAGTTGTTTTGCTCAGGGACGAGCAAAAGCTAGGTATGGGGGTGTGATTGGAGTTTATTTATGCATCATTTTTACCACCATGCTATGCTTTATCTGAATAAATATTGAATTTTATTGCTTTTTTCTCTCTTTTTTCAGGTCCAATGTTTAATGGAGGAGGAGGCCCCACAATTATGATTTTTGAGGAATTAAAGAAACATTTAGAAGATTACAAGAGAAAAACCCAAGTCTGAAAAGATCTAAAACGTATTCTTAGTTTCTACAAGATCTAACTGGGGATACGAGATGCAACAGAAAGGCATAAAAATCCGCTAGCGCAGCGGCCAAGAAATGGCCGCAGAAACGCGGCATATGCCGCGGACCCGCGGTAATCTTTAGGCCGTTACTTCAGCGTTTGATCCGGAGACTGAAGTGGGATGGCCTTCTCTCATGAAGACTATAAATAGACCCCTAGGGCCTCTGTAATCGGAGAGGAGAAAAGAGCATTGTTTATAGGGAAATTGTTAGGGTTTCTCTAGGTTTTCTTTTAGTCTCTTATGTAATTTTCTTTTTCTCCTTCTAGAATCCAGAAAAGAGAGAGTAAGAGTGAGCAATCTTTGTAATTGGAGACGGTGACAACGCAATACAAGGATCGAGCTTTCAATCTTCATCTTCTCTTGTTCTAGTGCATTATTTTTCTTTAAGCTTTTACTTTCTTCTATTTCACTTCTACAATGAACTTTTTCTTGTTCTTTATTTCCATGTCTAGCTAATTCATTAACATGACTAACTAACTTTTAATTTTACTAACTACTAACTCTTGGGTGATTGCTAACTTATATGATTCATTGGATACTTTCTTCTTTTAAGTCTTGCAAATTACAAGTCTATATCACTCCCAATGAAGATGAGTTGCTTTTTATTCTTTGTAAAGGCTAAGTTCTCCCTCCATATGACTCATGTGAGCCTCACTTAGAGCCTTGTCTTTAGAACAAGTGCCATGATGGAACATGAAGATGGAGCACTTCACTATGCCAATGACTATCTCGCAAGTTTCTTATTTCATGCTCGCTCTATTATAGCTTTGATGGACTAATGAATCTTGTATGTTTCTTAGCATCGTTAAAAGTGACCATCCTTGTTCCACTGTTGAAAATCTATTTAGGGAGCCAATGATTCAAGGAGGCAACTAGCCTAGATGAGAAACACCTTCGACATGGGATAACACAAGGACTTGGCAAAAACATGACATACCATTGCCGATGAATCAATATGAGGCATGCATCACCCAACGAGAGTAGTCAGTTAGTAAATTAGACTGTTAGTTAGTCATGGCTTCTCTTTATATCATTCTTAAAAATCTCACTTCTGAAAACTTCTTCTTTTCAAATATCTCCGTTTTCCTTCATCTTTATTCTCGTTTCTTCTTTTCTTTTACAAAACACCCAAAGATTTTCCACTCACCTTCCGCATCGTTTTATTTTCCATTTCTTAAAACAAAGAAGAACCTTCATTTTTCTTCACAAAGATTTCAATACAAACCTTGAATGCTTCTATCGCTAACCCTCCCTGCGGATACGACCCGTCTTAGCTTATGCTACGAACGGTGATTCAGAAGGAGCAAAGTAAACCTGCATATACATTCGAAGTTCTTGATCATTGGTACATGGCAACCAATGGTTTACTCTAAACCTCTTTTCAATACAATTAATCCTTTCGAACAAAATTTTTGAGCAAGGCTCTGAAAAACTTCTAGTTCGGTTTGAGGTGGTGATATGAGAGGAGAAGATGCAGAGAGTAGGGTATTCTCTTTTTTTTTGTTTTAGAGTTTTGTAAAGAGATGAATAATATATATATCCCCCTACCTATAATCTCACTCTGAAATTCATGGCTTAAGGTCAGGGAAAGTTGTAGAGAGTGGGAGCAAGTGGGAGAGAAGATGAAGGAGAAGTTAGAGAGAGTGAGAGAAAGTGGGGGAGTTAAGTTACTATAGTGGGGGGATAAAAGTGTGAGAGTATACACCAAAAATAAGTGTGGCACCTTGATCATTGTGCTCTTGGGCTTGGGTGCGTGGGTTCAAAACTTGGACTTAGCAAAAATATGACACTTTTTTATTTTCATTTTATTTTTAAGTGATAAGCCATATTACATGGGTTTGAGCCTAATCCCAATTCATTTCAATTCATTCTTTTTTTTATATATATATATACTTTCTTTTATTATACAATTGTTAATCACTTTAATTACTATAATATAAAATTATTATATAGTATTTACTATAGTATTAGTGAACATGGATATTACATTATACCCACCTAACAAAAAATTTCGTCCTCGAAATTAAATTCAAGAAGTAGAAAATACCTATTAGAGAAAAAGATGAGGATACTGGTCGTGGATGGTGTCCTCTTGCTCCTATGTTGCTTCTCCCAGAGAACGTCTACCCCAAGATAGTAGAACCAGTGGAATGGTTTGATTCTTCAAGACTTTGGTGGTCCTATCCAGAATAGTCATAGGTCTCTTAGTGTAGGTCATATCCGGCCTGAGCTCTAACTCGGAATGATCCCAAACATGACTGTCATCTCAGACATACTTTCTCAATTGAGATACATGAAAGACCTTATGTACACCATCTAAAGATAGGGGGTAAAGCTAGATGGTATGCTACCTCTCCTACTTGCTCCAGAATCTCAAAAGGACCAATGAACCTTTAACTCTGCTTCCCTCGGCTACCAGATCTGATTACTCCCTTCGTTGGAGATATCTTCAAGAATACAAAATCTCCAACTTCAAATTCTAGTGGTCTTCTATCCAACTCTGCCCATCGCTTCTTTCTATATTGAGCTGCTTTGAGACGCTCCCGGATGATTTAACCTTCACCACTGTCTACTGGATCACCTTCTCCCAGATGATTTTAACCTTCACCACTGTCTACTGGATCACCTTCAGTCCCAACAATCTCCTTTCACCAATGTCATCCCAGCACAAAAGAGACCTACATTTTCTACCATATAATGCTTCACATGGTGTCATCTTAATACTGGACTGGTAGCTGTTATTGTAGGCAAACTCTGCTAAATGCGGATGATCTTTTCATGACCCCTTGAAATCTAGCATGCAAGCTCTCAACATATCGTCAAAAATCTAGATTGTTTGTTCCAATTAAGTATCAATCTGCAGATGATATGCAGTGCTAAACTTCAGTTATGACCCCAGGCTTTCTTGAAGACTTCTCCAAAAGTGAGATAGAAATCCGGTATCTCTGTTGGACACGATGGTGACTGGCACTCCATGCAGTCGAACCACCTCCTGTAGATACTTTTTTGCTAAAAACTCTGTCGACTACCCCAGTCTGAATAGGATGAAGTGAGCTGACTTCGTGAGGCAGCCGACTATAACCCATACTGCATTGTTCTCTTTTAGATTGCGGGGCAATGCAGTAACGAAATCTATAGTGATATTGATCGATCACATTTATTGCATATATATTGTCACATTACCATGTTTATTATCTAATAAATTCTATTAAGAAAGTCTTATTTTTCTTTATTAAGTGCAGGTCCATTGCTTAAGGAAAGGGAAAAAAAACAAGCCCAAAAGCCTATCAAATTCTGATTTAATTCATAATTAATTCGAAATCAGAAGATCAAGGCAGATTATGGCAGATCAGGGAGGCTGAAAATCGATTAATTTGGTTTTATATGAATCCAAATCGGTTAGCTTGAGAACCACAAAAGATCAGATTAAAATCAGAGCCAAACAGTAAATCTAGCCTGACAAAAGGGAGCCAAATCCCACACAAGCCAGATCTCCCTACGAACTCGCGGCCAAAGCCGTGGATCCGCGGCTTGTTGGTGGAGATAAGGGGAGTGTTTTCCCTTATCTCCTCACTCCTTTCCCTCTGGATTTTTGCCTATAAAAGGCAGGGTTTTATACTGAAAAATGTAGCGAAGACTAAAATTAAATTTCTTGTTCATTTTTAAGGTTTAGGTTCTTTGTTAGACAGTATAGAGAAGTTGTATCTCTATTTTCTAATTTGTAGTTCAGTTCAAATACCAGTGAGAGAGAGAATAGAGTGATTGTAATCTGAAGATTGAAGTGACATCAATAAAGGTTCAAAGCGTCTCTTCTTCTTCTCCAATTCACGGGTATGTCTTATTTTGTTTTCATGTCTTGTTTTACATTATTCATGAATAGCTAAACTTGTTTTCTGGCTCATTAATTAATCTCTTCTACCTCCTTTCTCTCGATGGATTTTTATAAAAGCGACTCTCTTGAATCATAATAATACCTGAGTTAAACTTGTTCTTGAAAGCTCATGAGGATGCTTTTCTTTTAAACTTAGATTTTCAAACCACAAATATCTTTAAGATATTTTTATTCCATACTTGGTTCTTCGCGCTTGATGGTTTAACATTCTGTTTTTAATAATGTGTTAAGAAAGGCCTTAAGATTTAAATCAAAATCATCTTATTTGTTTTACTTGGACATTAAAAGAAACTAAAGATTTTTGTCTATGATAAAAGTGATGTACCAAATGTTCTTGAGATAAGTAAGTAGTTGAGTAGAAAATTAGTGAGCCCAGATCTTTTCCTATATTAAAAACAACCAAACAATCTTCATCATTTTTTTAAAGATCACCTTTTCAAAAGCCTTCTCTAAGTTTTAAGTTTTTCTTTAAATCACTTCCCTTCCCTCCATTCTCTTTTCAACTAAAAAATAAACACCATTCTTTACTTTCTAAACAAAAACACCAAAAAGCTTTCATCGCATTTCTCCTCGTGGACACGACCTGTTAGCCCAAAGCTAGACGGTAATTCTTATCACTTTCATTCCACGATCAATTTTTGGCGCCGTTGCCGGGGAGGGAACGGTGTAATTATTTTCTAACAAGTTTTGTTTCTTATTTCATGGACGTCAAGATTCAGATTTAGCATTCAAGCTTTGCAGGAGAAGACTTGCTATCCTGTGCCCCTACTCTTGAAAGTAGGAAACAAAATTTCAAGAAATTGCAGCGCAAGTTTGAAATTTTGTGGACTACTAAAAAACTCTTTTTTGCAGGACATATTACTTGAAAAAATAAAGTTTTTGTGTGTTATTATTCTTTCTATATCTGATATTCACAATCCTTATTTTTAATCCAACAGTAATCAGAGTGATTGTTAATTGCATGAAAAACGTTTAGACTTGCATTCTAGGCATTTGACTAATTACGTTTATTTTACAATTACTGTTGAAGATAGCTGGAGACAAGGTACGTATGCATAGCATATAGTTTAGGAAACATTCTTGGGTGATATTTGCTTTTGAATGTTACTTTCTTATATCTTGCCCACTTTAAACAATCAATTCTAAGGACAAAACCAAATCAAGATAAGGTGGGAAGTCATGCCCTTCTTTAGCCCACAAACCAGCTCCAAGCATGCACAAACTAAGCCTAAGTAAAATCTGATAGACGTTGGCCTTAGGGACATCTCGAACTCACTAGAAGATTATCCTAAGGGGGAAGGTGTTAGAATTTGACTCCTGCCAAATCAGTGTCTAGGAAAGGGATTGAGGGGCGAAACCCCGAAGGCTGATGGTTTGGATTAATTAGGCCCGTCATTTTTGCGCGGATACCTCCCACCAATTTTGCCCTGACCTGGCTGAGTAGCTTGTGTTCTAAGTCTGCATTATATCTCCGTGGACAATCAATCAGTTGGGAGTTGTCTAGGTCAAGATTACCTTAGACTAGGCTTGGTTGTTTCCTCTTGTTGACTATTGGTGAACTTGTTTGTGATTGTGTTTGCGTATGCAAGTGTGGTCAAGAGACCCTGATTCATCTAGGTTAACTAAAAACACATCATCACCCAAGTTCGAATCAAGACTAGATTCGGTTATGTCTCAACTGACATCTTTGCAGGATTGGTTCTATCCCATTAGAACCTCACTTCCATCCAGATCCAACTTCCATCGGTTGGTGAACACAACTTTGAGCTTAAGCCACAGTTCATCAATACACTCCCTAAGTTCCATCGCTTAGAGTCTGAGGATGTTTATTTCTTCACAAGAGAATTTGAGAAAGTATGCTTAATGATGAAAATCTCACACCTTGCAGATGATGCTATTATATTGAGATTTGTCCCTTTCGCTCTTAAGGACTTAGCGAAGAAATGACTATACAGCTTAGCGGTCGGCTCTATCACATCTTGGGATAGTTTCATCAAGGTCTTCTTGGAGAAATTCTATCCAATTCATAAGACCTCTCTCGTTAGGAAAAACATCATGCAGTTCAACCAAGAACCTAATGAACCATTTTGGAGGTATTTTGAACGCTTCAAAGACCTCCTTGTCCAATGTCCTCATCATGGAATAGAGAACTGGCTACAATGTTAAATTCTTTGTGACAGTTTAGACTACTCAACTAAGACCCTCTTAGAAAGAATGTGCCAAGGTGAATTCTTGCAGAAGGATGAAAATGAAGGATGGAATTTATATGAGAATCTAGCTGAAAAGACCATCCAATGGGAACTAACTAGTGAAAGCTCTAGGAATTCAAACACCTTCTCTTCAAAAGGAGGTCTCCATTCAATTGAATCATTCATAGCTAACAAGGCTAAGTTAGCTAACCTAGCTAGAAGACTGGAAGTTTTAGAAACTAAAGAACCAAGTCCAGTCAATCAAGTCTGCTCAAACAAAATTTTAACTCCGGACTGTACTTATTGTCAAGCCATGAATCATGTGTTTGAGGAGTGTCCCGTGTTTAATGCTCAACAAAACTTTCCAGAACCGATGAATGCGACATTTTCAAGGCTGAACAATGATCCTTATGCACCAATGTATAATCCTGGCTGGAGAAATTACCCAAATTTCTCATGGAGCCAACAAAATAATGACCACCCACGGTTAAACCATGTAAGCCACTTCCATCATTCCAATAATTCTCCCAATAATCAACCCAACTTTCCAAATCACCCTCACAATAATCCCAACAATTTTTCTAATTATGAACAAAACTTTCCCAATCAAGCTCTGTCATCTTCCTTCTAGAATCCTCAACTTGAAAGAAGTATGACTAATTTTGAGAGAAATATGGAAAGGTACATGAAAAATCAAGATTCTCTCATGTAAATAATACAGAGGCTAGAGGGTCAAATGAGCTAAATAGCCAATCTTCAGAATGAGAGGCAAAAGGGTATCTTGCCCAGTCAACCAATTATGAATCCTAGGAATTCTCAAAAAGCTCATTTGAGGATCAATCATTGAATCAATGTAATGTTGTTCATACATTAAGGTCGAGAAAGAAAGTTCATAATTAAGTGTAACACCATCCAATCCCAGTCAGCACAATCACACTCAAGCATCCACTTCATCTAGTCCCAATTCTTCATAATCTGATGAATTTGAAGCAGATAAGTCAACCAGTCAGGTTTACAAGCCTATAGTACCATTTCCTAATAGGCTAAAGACCAACAAGCAGAATCCACACATGGATAAAATGATTGAGATCTTCAACCAAGTGAAGATAAATGTGCCACTCCTTGATGCCATCCAAAAGTCCCATCTTATGAAAAATTTCTTAAGGATATGTGCACTAAGAAGAGAAAGACTAATGTACCCAAGAAAGTCTTCTTAGCCACTAACATTAGTGAGCTACTAACAGGTCTGATCTCTGTCAAGTACAAGGATTCGGGTTGTCCACCATTGCCTTCACTATAGGACAAGCCGAGATTTGTCATGCACTTCATGACTTGGGAGCAAGTATCAACCTGCTTCCATTCTTAGTTTATCAACGACTCGGGTTGGACGATATTAGTCTAACTCGAGTCACAATCCAACTGGCTAACCTTTCTGTGAAAGTTCCAAAGGGAAAAATTAGCGATGTCCTTATCCGGATCGGGGAGTTTATCTACAAAGTTGATTTCATAATTCTTGAGACATAACCTGTGTCCAATCTTAGGGCTCAAACTCCTATTATCCTAGGGCGCCCATTCCTTACTGCTGGTAATGCTATTATCAATTGTAGGAATTGGTCTATGAGATTAACCTTTGGGGACATGACTAGAGAAGTCAATGTCTTCAACCTAGAAAAACAACCTCGTAAGATAAGAGACCAAACATTTGAGGTAAACTTTGTTGAAAATAATTTTGATGAAGAAAGTGAAGGTATAAAGAATGAGTCTCTGTTTCTTAATGAATTAGTTAAGAATGAATGCAATAATCTTAATGAGAAGGCATATGTCGGAGATCCTAATTTTAGAGTACCTTTTAAAAAGGGAAAATTTGATTTGAATATCTTCACTTTCAATGAGCCAACCAATAATATATCGCATGAGAATATAATTCAAGAACCTCTGATTGACATACTCTTTGAAAACCTCTTCGAAGAAGAACTCATGTGTTTGGATGAACCAACTAGGGATATTTTGGTTAATTACACACCTCCAGGGGAAAGTGTTGATCTAAGTTTTGAGGAGATGTATGAAACTGAGTTAGAGTTCCTAGGCATTCATAGTGAGGAAGTTCCAACTAAGAAGTGTGGTGGTAATCAATTTTTGAATAATGAACGTAGAAAAATGAGGAAGAAAAACCTAAAGAATGTGAGACTGGGGAGGAAGAGAGCTAAAATGACAAAAAAATTGGCCTCCCCAGTATGCCCTATAAAGAGGACCCATTAGAATAATGGGAAGAGAGCTAGAGTGATGAGACTAAAAAGATCTAGGTGTAGGAGAAACATAATGTTGTACATATTTTTGTATAATATATGCACCTATTTTACATTCCATTTCATGTATCTATACATTTCTTTCATACATTGGTAACAATGCATGAGATAAGTGTGGGGGAAGGCTCTAACATGACTAATATAAAAAAAACAAAAAAAATTATATATATATATAAAAACTTTTTGAAAGAAAAGAACAATATTTTGATTTATTTTTTTGTAAGAAATTAAGTCAATTTTAAGGAATAGTAAAATCATAATTAGGATTTCTTATACTTGGTCAAAATAAGATAACTTGTTTGATTTTTAGGGTTAAGAAGAAAATTGATGAAAGTAATTTAGTCTTGATCTTTACCTTGAAGAAATATGCACACTTTATACACTTACACCTTAGGGTTCAAAGACAAAAATTCTTATGCCGTATAATATATATATATATATATATATATATATATATATATATATATATATATATATATATATATATGCAAATCTAGTTATTGATTAGCTAGGTGCTTTGGCCTAAGCAAGCCTTGGTATTTATGTAAAAGATAATTAGATAAGTTTGAAAAAAATATATATATAAATCCTCGAATTAAGCTGGGTATTTGTGCCTTATGAAGCATAAGTATTCACACCTAAAAGGGGTACATTTTATAAATAAAAATCCTTAGTTTCGTGGCCTTGTCTGCTCGAATGTTTAAGTCCTTAGGGGTGTTTTCTCACCGGTGCCCTAAGACTATCCGATTTGGGTGTCACCGACTAAAGGCTCGTTACATGGGCATATTAGAAAGCCTAATGGAATTAAGGAATAAATTCCACCAAAAATAAATATAAATAAGGCATAGAAGTTAATGTTAAAGAACTCTTAGTCAAACTTTACGGTCACGATAGTGCATATGACTCAGGGTAAAGTAATAGACTAGATGAGAAATACAATTTAACTCCTTACTTTAATTGATGACATGTTTTTGAATAAAGACTAAATTTAGGAATGAAAAGTTTGATATTTTTATAACTTATAGATTACTTGAACTCTTACAACAATACCTCAAATATTTTCTATCATTTCAAAATGATTTTCGAAAATGCTAACATTATTCCCTTTTCTTTATGGATTTTGTGGGTGCAATCTACTGAAAACCCTCATGAGACAAAACTCGTCCTCTAGGGGTAACCTAGAGGTTTAACGGCTTATTGAGCATGCATAGTGCAATCGAGTGACCTGCGAAAGTGGTCTAATAATTGATTAGGATTAGTTTTGATATTTTTGCGTGAGGGCGAGCAAAAGATAAGTGTGGGGTATGATCAGTCACATGTATTGCATATATATTATTACAATACCATGTTTATTATCTAATAAATCCTATTAAGAAAGAATTATTTTTCTTTATTAAGTGCAGGCCCATTGCTTAAGGAAAGGGAAGAAAAACAAGCCCAAAAGCCCAATAAATTCTGACTTAATTCAGAATTAATTCGAAATCAGAAGATCAGGGTAGATTATGGCAGATCAGGGAGGTTGAAAACGGTTAATTTGATTTTATAAGAATCTAAATCGGTTAGCTTGAGAATCACCGAAGATCAGATTAGAATCAGAGCCAAACAGTGAATCCAGCTAGACAAAAGGGAGTCAAATCCCATGCAAGCCAGATCTCCACCAGGATGTAGCCCTTTGGCCACATCCTGGCCACGGATCCACGGCCAAAGCCGTGGATACGTGACTTGTTAGTGGAGATAAGAGGAGCGTTTGCTCCTCTTATCTCCTCACTCCTTTTTTCTGGGTTTTTGCCTATAAAAGGCAGGGTTTTGTATTGAAAAATGGAGCGAAGACTAGGATTAAATTTCTTGTTCATTTTTAAGGTTTAGTTTCTTTGTTAGATATTATAGAGAAGTTGTATCTCTATTTTTTAATTTGTAGTTCAGTCCAAATACCAGTTAGAGAGAGGAATAGAGTGATTGTAATCTGAAAATTGAAGTGACATCAATAAAGGTTCAAAGCGTCTCTTCTTCTTCTCCAATTCACGGGTATGTCTTATTTTGTTTCCATGTCTTGTTTTGCATTATTCATGAGTAGCTAAAGTTGTTTTCTGGGCTCACTAATTAATCTCTTCTACCTCATTTCTCTTGATGGATTTTTATGAAAGCGACTCTCTTGAATCATAATAATGCCTAAGTTAAACCTTGTTCATGAAAGCTCATGAGGATGCTTTTCTTTTAAACTTGGATTTTCAAAACATAAATATCTTTAAGATGTTTTTATTGCATACTTGCTTCTTCGCGTTTGATGGTTTAACATTCTCTTTTTAATGATGTGTTAAGAAAGGCCTTAAGATTTAAACCAAAATCATCGTATTTGTTTTACTTGGACATTAAAAGAAACTAAAGGTTTTTGCCTATGATAAAAGTAATGTACCAAAATGTTCTTGAGATAAGTAAGTAGTTGAGTAGAAAATTAGTGAGCCCAGATCTTTTCCTATATTAAAAATTACCAAACAATCTTCATCATTTTTTTTAAAGATCACCTTTTCCAAAGCCTTCTATATGTTTTAAGTTTTCTTTAAATCACTTCCCTTCTCTTCATTCTCTTTTCAACTAAAAAACAAGCACCATTCTTTACTTTCTAAACGAAAACACCAAAAATCTTTCATCGTATCCTCCTCATGGACACGACCCGTTAGCTAAAAACTAGATGGTAATTCTTATCACTTTCATTTCACGATCAGATATGCTCCCACTTCCACTTTGGAATCGGTAAAGATTGAAGGATTCCAGTCATCCTCTAATGTTCTGCCTTTACTTACTAATACACCAGACACTTTGCTAATAACGAGCAATTTCTATTCATTCTGTGCTACTAGAATCGCTGCTTCAAGTCTTGGTGCATCCTCATCCCTCCTGGATGTATGGAATACCCTGAGTTATGGGCTTCAGATAAAACTTCTTATCAGACATCTCCTTTCGGTACACAAATTCAGTCACCAAAATAGAATGTCCCATCTCCATGGATTTGCATATCCGTCCTCAGTCTAGCCTTCACTTGATTTCTGAATTCTTATATCTTGAGGTCCCCACTTTGAGCCTCCTTGATCTTCTATAACAAGGTAGACTAAATTGCAAAGTCAACAACTGTCTAGAAGTATTATTCCTCCGCGCCACCATCAGTTTCATCCGTCTAATCTTCTCAAGCAATTCTTTTTGTTGAGTAATCCGCATCACCATACAAGCTCCAGGCTTCCTACTCAAAGCATCCGGTACTATTTTGACCTTTACAGGGTGATATTGTAAATCAATGTCATAATCGGCCATAACTCTAGACACCGTCTTTGCCGTATGTGCAGCTCCTTTTGAGTGAAGATATACTTCAAACTCTTATGGTCAGTGTAAATCAACACTTGATCACCTAACAAATAGTGCCTCCAAATCTTTAAGGTGAAAATAACTCCTGCTAGCTCCAGATCATGCGTAGGATGATTCTTCTCATGTGGCTTTAATTGTCTGGACGCATAGGCTTTCACATGTCCATGATGCATTAGAACACAACCCAGTCCTCATTCTGATGCGTCGCTATAAATGACCATACCTCCATCCCGTCAGGCATCTTCAAGATTAGAGCCGAAATTAATTTATTCTTCAACTCTTCAAAAGCTTCGACACGCTATGCTGTCCATACATACTTTTCCCCTTTTCAGGTAAGCTTAGTCAGAGGTCCAGCAATTTTGAAAAGTCCTACATGAACCTCTAGTAATATCCAGCTAACCCCAGAAAACTCCTAATTTCTATCGCCGACTTTGAAACGGGCCAGTTTTTCACCGCTTGAACCTTACTGGAATCCACTTAGATGCCTTCTTTTGAAAGAATATATCCCAGAAATGCCACGCTCTTCAATCAGAACTCACACTTACTCCGTCTGGCATAGAACTTCTCCTGCCGAAAGGTCTGTAACACAATCCTCAAGTGTTTTGCATGCTCCTCTTCATTCTTAGAATAATCAGAATATCATCAATGAATATGAGCACAAATTTATTTAAGAATAGAGAGAAGACCTTATTCATCAAGTCCATGAAAATTGCTGGAGCATTGGCTATTTGGACAAATATATTGCATAAATATTATTGCATTCCTACATATATTCTGTAATGAATATTGCAAATAACCTGTCTTAATGTCTTAAGTCATGTAGGGTATGATAGAGAGAAGATAATCATGAAATTTATCCAATTAAATTCAAAAGTTCAAAAGAAAGGAGATCAATTCAAATCCAAAGGTTCTAAAAGCTATCTTATCTGAAAACTGGATATATCAGATAAGATAATATCATCTATATTCAAGAAAAAAATTGATTGTTTAAAATCCCTATCAGTTTTACTGAAGATAAATGGATATCTTATTAATTTTAAAAGATAAACTAAAAATCCAAGAGGATAAATGGATAAAGAGAAGATCAATGGATGAGATGAAGCAATTTAGATTTGGATTCAGGCTGGATACAGTTTAGTATTTTAATTATAACTTTTGCTAATGAAACTCAAATCTGATGATTCAAAATGCTACAGAAAGAAGACTTAATTGGCTACAATTCTTCTGTTGATCACTCTTTCCAATTCTATTATTTTATAAGTGATATTCGGCAATCAACACGCCAACAAGCTGCAGATCAGAATTGAATTTCTGGATAAATTAAATCAAGTTTAGAGATAAGGAGAGAATTCAAATTCAGAAATATTCAGCTCTTCCTATCTTCATACGCTCTATCCCTCTGGTTTTCTCCTATAAATACCCTCATACCTCAAAGACAGAAGACACACCATCTCAGAGAGAGAGCTTTAGTTTAGGTTTTCTTTTCTTCTTCAATGTAATTTTTATTTTTTATTTTCTTTAAGGTGAGAGAGAGTTACATGAGAAAAGAAAGGATTATTGTAGAGTGACACTATTATAATTTTTTTTCAAGAGACTTATATTGAAGGTGACATCAATGGAGTTTTCCCACTTTTCTTCATCGTACTTAATCTGGCCAAGCACCATGTTCAAGTTACTCTTTCTATTTGCTTTTCTTTACTTCATACAGAAGCAAGTCTTTTTTATGATTCAATAGTAGAGGTAAGTACTCTTTTGTTTTCTTTTTTAGTTCATTAGTTTAGGGTTATCATTCTTTTTTTTAATCTTTCCTTTTTTTATAAATAAAATAACAACACCACAATCTCTTCTTCTACCGTCTCCTTTTTAACTTAACATAATAATTTTATTTTCTTTTTATAAAATCAAAAAGAGAAATATTAACTAGTTTCGATAAATGAAAAGAGAAAAGCTTACACAAAGCTTCCATCCCTGTCCCTCCCTGTGGATCACGACCCGTTAGCCCTAGGTTGCACGGTAGAATTGAGGACTTAGCACTGTTCTAAAAGTCTGTATTTTGCTTGTGCAGGTTTAGTTCGATCATAATTTTGGCACCGTTGCCGGGGAGGGACGATAAGTTTTCTTTCTTTTTAAATTTACTTTAACGAATTAATCCCTTTTTCTTTTTGTTTTAGTACACATGGGCTAATTACAGAAAACTAAGAGCTGCAGTGGACATATTACTACTCTGTGTCTCTATCCAAGAAGGCAGAGCATCAGAGCCCACAACTGTGGTGACCTACTAACTATAGTCTCTTGCAGGTTGCTTTTCGGAGATTAGCTCTCTGCAGTTATTAGTTTATCTATTTAACTCACTCTGTACATATTTCTAATTAACAGTAACTTGTTGCTTTGTAAATGCTAAAAAATGTTTAGACTCATGCATCTTAGGGCATCTGTCTATTTCGTTTCCTTACATTATTGTTGAAGAGTGCTGGAGCAAAGGTATGTGTGCATTGCATATAGTTTAGGAAACATATTTTGGGTGATTCATATTGCATGAATGTTACCTTTTACTTTATACTTGTACACTGCACTAAAAAGACTAAGGGCATATCCTTAAACAAGATAAGGTGGGGAAGTCATTACCCTTTCATAGCCAAAAAATCATCTCCTCACTCACTAATCCTGCCTAATATAAAATTGAGTAGACGTTGGCCCTAGGGACATCTCAGACTCAAATAGGGATTGACCTAAGGGGGAAGTTATTAGAAGTTGACTCTTGTCAAATCAGTGCCTAAGGTTGGGGATTAAGGGGCCAAATCCTGAAGGCTGGTGATTTGGCATAATTAGGCCCGTTGCTGGATACCTCCCACCAATCTTGCCCCTACCTGGCCGATTACCTTGTGGTCAGGTTCTGCAATATATCTACTGTGAATAATCAACAGTTAGGAGTCGTTTAGGTCTAAGCTCTACCCTAACATAGGCTAGAATTTTTTTTATTTTCTTACTTGTTTATTTGTTTGTTTTTGTTTTTCTTGTGAAAATAGATTATAATTACAATTATTCTGATTATAACTCAAATCCATATTTCACCCCATCCTCTTTCAATTCAGATATTACCAACCTAATATTATATAACTCTAACAATCAAGTATGCCAGATTGGTCTTATCCGAATCAATATATGCCCCAATCCCAGTATTATGAACAAGAATGGGATAATCATCACCACTCTTCACTGAGTCAGTGAGGATACAACTCCCTCGAGTCTTACCATCAACAACCTTACCAACAAATAGCTTCATATGCTCCATACCAAGACAAACCTATAGAAGAAAAATCTTCTTTAGAAAAGACTTTTGAAGCATTCCTTGAGTCCACACGACAAATACAAATCATAGTAGACTAAATTCTCCAAATAATTCCCAAATCAAAGATCCTTACTCTAATTTTCAAGTCCAACCACAACAAGAAGAACATGTTGACTTAAAAAAGAGTAAGAAATTCATGATTCAGTCCCAAAATGATATTATTCAATCCCAAATGGATCGTCTTCAATCTCTCAATAGGCTAGAAGAAAAAGTGAGTCATTTGGTCAAAACAATTAATGATAGGAATAAGGAAACTCTACCTAACACATTTTCGACCACTCCTGATTCTCCTAACCATATTGACGAAGAATCATGGTATCTTGGAGATTTTAACCAAGATTCGATTTCATCACATAGTTTTGAACTTGACCAATATCAACCCATTGACAAATTGGCAAGTCTTCATTTCAATGAGATTGAACTTGAAGATGAATGTGACACCGATTTTCAATGTAGTGATTCAATTTTACTTTTTGAATCTCTGCTGACTCCAGTATCATTACCTGATTCAGACCTAATTCTGAAGCAACACTGATTCCTATCAACATGAACCACTTATTTTGGATACTCACATTTCATTATTGGAAAATGAATGTGAACTTCAATTCTATGATTTGGACCAAACTTATGAACCAACTCCTACTCTCGAATCTAAACTTGATTTGAGTTTTATTCCCGAGTCAGTACGGTTTCGATTCGCTTCATTGTTGGGCCCAAATCACCCATTCCACAAAATCACATTCTATTGTTGGACTAAGGTTTAGATCAATATGACTCTGTAATGATATCCCAAGACTGGTCATATAATCGAAAAATTTCATTCTAGGATCTTCCATGATCCTATCCATATTGGGGATTATAAAAATGTTAATAAGAAAGAGGTCTGATTGAAACTTGAATGAGAGAATAAATATGTACAAAAATAAAAATAAATAATCAAAGAATTAGAAGGTTAGATTCTTCTCGTTGTTCAATTCTTCCGTTGTAGCAAGGGCCAAAGCGGGTCATGTTCCACTAGGAGGAGGCGATGGAAGCATTGATAACACAGTATATCTGTAGTCAAGACATAGAAGAAAGGTTGGTTATAGTTTGAAATAAGAAAGTAGATCTAATCAAAAGGGAGAGTCTCAGTCGCTAATCTACCTTCACGACTAGTCTCGATCTAGGGGTTGTATCCTTTTAAACTAATGAAACATTCATCGAAGTTGTTAACCCTAAGTAAACATTCATCTAAGTTGTTAACCCTAAGTAAGAAGAGTAAGATGTCCAACTTAACTTGTCTACACTGCGCCAAGCCAAACCCTAATTTTACCCTAAGCCAAAGCAAATCCCTAATCATTAAACTATGCCAAATCCTACCCCTAAACTTAATCTAAAGTCAAACCCTACTCTAATCCAAAGCCAAGCCCTAATTATTAAACTATGCCAAACCCTACCCCTAAACTTAATCTAAAGCCAAATCCAACTCTAATCCAAAGCCAAACCCTAATTATCTAAATCATTAAGTTGGACTATCATCACTAAACTTCAAAGGATTAATCTAACCCTAGATTGCAAATCATTAGACTAATCAACTAACCCTAGATCTAATCCTAGTCGATCTAGTGATTAGCTGCCATAGAAATATTCTAACCTAGCATCTTTTTATTTTAACTATCGTTTTATTTTTAAGATCTTTAAAGAAAAGAAAAAGAAGGAAGAAAGATTAAAGACAACACCAAAAATCATACCAAGAACAAAGGAAAAAAAGTAGACTTAAAATTAAAAGAACAAGAATAAGAACATAAAAAAGAAAAGATAACCTTTATTGATGCAATCCTTGGGTACAAGCTCCTTCTCCTTCCTCCATACAATAGCCAAGCCAAAGCCAATAATAATTACAAAGAAGAGATTTCAAAAGAGGCTAAACTAATCTAACAAAAAACCCTAAATCCTTAACCCTAACCTTATTCTTCTTCTCTCTGGATGAGATAATGATAGATTATGAGAGACTTCAGCTCTTTAAATAGACCTCATAGCTAATCACTATAGGATACAAATTAGAAGGTTTTCTAATTCAATAGGGAATTCAGTCCTGCAGCAAGTTGGCATGTTGTTTGATAAATATAACTCATCAGATGGCTGAATTTGATAGAATTATAAGTAGAAGACTTGTTGTAGCCCTTTCCATCTTCTTTCTGCAGCATTTTGAATCATTGGATTTGATTATTTGTAGCAAAAGTTATGATCTATATACTAAAACTTATACAGTCTAAATCCGAGTCTGAATTGATTTTGAACTCCATTTAATTTAAATTATCCCCTTACTCCTTGTAGAATTAGCTTTATCCCCTTCATCTTCTAGGACTTTATCTTCTAAATTTGAATTTGAATAGGAGATAAAGATTAATCCTTTCCTCTTTTGAATTCAATTTAATTTAGAATCTAACTTTAGATAGGATTAGGGATAAAATGAAGCTTCTTGTATCTTTATCCTCTCATTTAAATAACTACACACCATAATAAAAAGATGGTTAATAGCATTAATTAATATAGGAATTATCAAGGATATATATGTTAAAGTGATTATTAAAATATAATTTTAGAGTACAATCACACCCCCACACCTATCTTTTGATCGTCCTTGAGCAAAAATAAAAAGAAAAAGGAAAAGAAAATAAAAACTAACCTATCCTAACTCACTTTCGTAGGAATCACGGTTGCACTTAGCATGTGCAATAAGCTATTAAACCTCCAGGTTACCTTAGAGCCTAGAGGACGAGTGTTGTCTCCTGAGGGTTTTCAGTGGATTACACCCACAAAATCCATAAAAGAAAAAAAATGTTAGTTAATTTTTTTATTTTTAAAAAGGAGATAAATATTTGAAATATGTTTGAAGAAACTAACCAATCTATAAATTTTAGGATTATCATTTTTATTCATTCTTGAACTTAGTCTCTATACAATAATTCGTTATCAATTTTAGGTAAGGATTAAAATTAAATTTTTATATAGTCTCTTTTATTACCCTAGTCATGCATCCTTATGAACGTGAATCTTTACTAGGTATTCTTTAACTTGGACTCCCATGCCTCTTTATTATTATTTTTTTATATATATATCTATTTTTTTAATATGTATAACTCATCTAATTTTCTTTTGTATAAGTACCAAGGCTTCTTGAGGCCCTCATACCTAACTAATTGACTATTAGATGTGTTAGTACATATATAAATAATATTTTTTAGTTTTCTTAGTCTTTTTAATTCACCCATGTAGCGAGCCTAAGGTGGGTGGCTCCCAAACCGGTTGCTTTTAGGGCACCAGCTTAGAAAACACCCCACGCACTTAAGGACTTGAGTGAACTAGGCCACAAAACTAAGGACTTTATTTATAAAATCACCTTTAGGCATGAATACTTATACTTCTTGAGGCAAATGTATCTAGCTTAATTAGTGAATTTCTTTATTTTTATATTATTATATTTTTTTATAAGGCACAAAAGTCTTTGTCTTAGAATCCTATATGTGTAAGTGTATTAGGTATGCACATTTTATTAAGGTAAAAATCAAGACTAATTAGTTATTCAATTTTCCTTCTATACCTGAAAATCCAACCATTTATTTTATTTTGACCAAGTTTTTAGAAATCCTAATCATGATTTTCCGAATTCTTAAGATTAACTTGGATTTCTTTCAAAAGATAAGTCAAAATATTGTTTTCTTTTTCAAAAATGTTTTCTTTAAAATTTTTTGTTGTTAGTATCTATCTATGTTAGTATGTTAGTAAACCTCCCCCACACCTATCTCATGCGTTGTCCTCAATGTATGAATGAATGCATATATGCATGAAAAAGAAGAAAGGAAAGGCAAAATATGACCTTAAGGTGGTGGCTCCGGTGGTGGACGGATTGGGCCAAGCATTGCTACTCAATTTAAATAATGTGGATCATTAAGGAACCTACCTTTTATGACCTCTTTCTGGTGTACATTATTATTATCCCAAATGTGTAGGATCATGCACGACCCTAACATTGAAACTATCTTGGTTATATAACCAATCTTGGAATACCATCTCAGGGTTATCATTGTTTACACCTTGGTCCAACAATAGTATTTGACTTGATGAAGTGATTGATTTGGGCTTAAAAATAATAAGATTGGGAACCAATACCGGCTCGGGAAAATCAAATTTAAGTTCAAGAGTCGGGTGTGGTTCAACAGTGAACTCCAAATCAAAGAATTTAAGTTCATATTTATGATCCATTAAATGAATGTGACTATCCAAAATAGGTGATCCAATTTCATAATATACGGGTACTGGAATTAATGTTGGCTCGGGAAGTGGGTCCAAATTAGGTAAAGACACCGGAGTCAACATAGATTCAAAGTTTGGAATTAGATCCCACAGTTAAGGATCGGGTTGATGTTCAAAATCTAATTCAATCTCATTGAAGTTAAAACTTGCCAATTTGTTTAAGGACTGGGATTGATCAAGTTCATGTTGATGCGATGAAATTAAATCTTGATCAAGGTCTTCTAGATACAGTGGTTCTTAGTTCCTATCAATTTGGTTAGTTAGTTCAAGTATGTTTGAAAATCTAGAAATTTGTTCATTCATTAAATCTTGTATACGATCCATTTTTTCTTCTAAACTATCGAATAGATCATTTGGGGACTGAATCATGGATTCTATACTCTTTTCCAAGCAGGTTGGTTCTTCTATTGGTAGTGTGAGAAAAGAAATATATGAAAAAGATGGTTGGAAAGGTGGATGACAATATGGCTCAGGGGTGTTGTATCCCCATTGACTCGGTGAGGAGTAGAGATGATTATTCCAATTTGTTTTATGAAATTGAGGTTGGGCATATGTTGATTTGGATAAGACCAACTAGGTATGCTTGGTTGGTTAAGATTATGATATGTCGGGTTGGTAATATCCAATTCAAAAGAGGTCGGGGTGTAATATGGATTACCATCAAAAATGGAAAAATTGTTGTAATAAGCCATATCACATAAGAAATGTTAAAAACAAAGAGAAACAAACAACTAAAAAAAAATCTAGCCTAAGTTAGCTTAGACGTAGATGACTCCTAACTTTAGGTTAGAGGTCTATTGCCGACCCTAACCACAAGTTAATCGGCCAGGTAGGTGGCAAGGGTGGTGGGAGGTTATCCGTTAACGACGTTCCTTAATTAAGTAACCACCAACCTTCGGGCTTTCGGCCCTTAATTCCCTTCCTAGACTTCGATTTGGGAAGAATTAGTTTCGAACAACCTCCTCCTTCGGTCAACATCCTGAATAAGTCCGAAGTTAAACAAGGGCCAACGTTTAGTCAAATTTTAGTTAAGGTTAGAAACTCCCTTTTAATGCCCCTGCAGAATAGAAACAACAAATTAGGGTTAGATATTACCGTATCGTTCCCTCCCCAGCAACGATACTAAAATTTTAATTGAAACTTGAACGAGAGAATAAATATGTACAAAAATAAAAACAAATAATCAAAGAATTAGAAGGTTAGATTCTTCTCGTTGTTCAATTCTATCCGCTGCAGTAAGGCCAAAACGGGTCGTGTTCCACTGGGAGGGAGGCGATGGAAGCATTTACAACACAGTATATCTATAATCAAGACTTAGAAGAAAGTTTGGTTGTAGTTTAAAATAAGAAAGTAGATCTAATCAAAAGAGAGAGAGTCTAGATCGCTAATCTAGCTTCATGACTAGTCTCGATCTAGGGGTTGTATCCTTTTAAACTAATGAAACATTCATCTAAGTTATTAACCCTATGTAAGAAGAGTAAGATGTCCAACTTAACTTGTCTACACTACACCAAGCCAAACCCTAATTTTATTTTAAGCCAAAGCAAATCCCTAATCATTAAACTATGCCAAACCTTACCCCTAAACTTAATCTAAAGCCAAACCCTACTCTAATCCAAAGCCAGGCCCTAATTATTAAACTATGCCAAACCCTACCTCTAAACTTAATCTAAAGCCAAACCCTACTCTAATCCAAAGCCAAACTCTAATTATCTAAATCTTTAAGTTGGACTATCATCACTAAACTTCAAAAGATTAATCAACCCTAAATTTCAAATCCATTAGACTAATCAATTAACCCTAGATCTAACCCTAGTCGATCTAGTGATTAGCTATCCTAGAATTATTCTAACCTAGCATCCTTTTTATTTTAACCATCTTTTTATTTTTAAGATCTTTAAAGAAAAGAAAAAGAAGGAAGAAAGATTAAAGACAACACCAAAAATCAAACCAAGAGCAAAGAAATAAAAAAGTAGAATTGAAATTAAAAGAACAAGAATAAGAACATAAAAAAGAAAAGATAACCTTTATTGATGCAATCCTTGGATACAAGCTCCTTCTCCTTCCTCCTTACAATAGCCAAGCCAAAGCCAATAAATTACAAAGAAGAGATTTCAAAAGAGACTAAACTAATCTAACAAAAAACCCTAAATCCTTAACCCTAACCTTATTCTTCTTCTCTCTGGATGAGGTGATAATAGATCATAAGAGACTTCAACTCTTTAATAGACCTCATAGCTAATCACACTAGGATACAAATTAGAAGGTTTCCTAATTCAATAGGGAATTCAGTCCTACAACAAGTTGGCATGTTGTTTGATAAATATGACTCATCAAATGGTTGAATTTGACAGAGTGATAAATAGAAAAATTATAGTCCTTCATGTTTTCTTTCTGTAGAATCTTGAATCATTAGATTTGATTATCTGTAGTAAACGTTATAATTTGAATACTAAAACGTGTACAGTCTGAATCCGAGTCTGAATTGATTTTGAACTCCATTTAATTTGAATTATCCTCCTTATTCCTTATGGAATTAGCTTTATTCCCTTCATCTTCTAGGACTTTATCTTCTGAATTTAAATAGGAGATAAAGATTAATCTTTCCTCCTTTGCATTCAATTTAATTTAGAATCCAACTTTAGATAGGATTATGGATAAAATGAAGCTTCTTGTATCTTTATCCTCTCATTTAAATAACTACACACCATAATCAAAAAGAGGGTTAATAGCATTAATTAATATAGGAATTATTAAGGATATAATGTAAAAGTGATGATAAAAATACAATTTTAGAGTACAATCAAGGTTATGAAAGGTGGATTTCATGAAAATCGACAATATCTACATTGGGTAGAAACGCTTGGCCCAATGAGACCACCACCGGAACCACCACCTTGAGGTGACAATTTTCCTTCCCTTTTTCCTTTTTCCTATATTATTGCATTTCATTCATATATTGAGACAATGCATGAGTTAGGAGCGGGGGAGGGTTTACTAACATGCTAACTTCACTAATTAAAAAAAAAAATTTCTTTAAAACTTTTTGAAAAGGAAAAAAATACTTTGATTTATTTTTGTAAAAAATTAAGTTAATTTTAAGGAATAAGAGGAACACAATTAGGATTTCTTGTACTTGATCAAAATAAGATTATTTGTTTGATTTTGAGGTTAGGAAGAAAGATTAAAAAAGTAATTTAGTCTTTATTTTCACCTTGATGAAATATGCATACTTTATACACTTACACACTTAAGGTTCTAAAACAAAGATTCTTATGCTTATATATATATATATATATATATATATATATATATATATATATAAAATAATATATTATTATATGTAAAAAAATCTTCTGATTAAGCTGGGTATTTGTGCCTCATGAAGCATAATATCCACGCCTAAAAGTTGTTCATATAAAAAAAAAATCCTTAGTTTTGTGGCCTTATTTGCTCGAGTCCTAAGTCTTTGGGTGTTTCTCACCCGGTGCCCTAAAAACTGTCTAGTTTGTGAGTCACTGACTAAGACTCGTTACATTGGTGAATTAGAAAGCCTAATAGAGCTAATAGATATTACCACCATAAATAAAAAATAATAATAAGACATAAGAGTTAGAGTTGAAGAATCCTGAGCCAAATTTTCACGATCACAAGGTGCATATGACTTAGGGTAAATAGACTAGATGAGAAATACAATTTTAATCCTTACCTTAATTGAAACCAACTTTTTGAATAAAGACTAAGTTTAGGAATGACTAAATTTTGATAATCCTATGACTTATAAATTACTTGAAATTTTACATTAATACTTCAAAATTTTTTTCCTTCCAAATGCGTTTTAAAAAAAATACTAACAATTCATTTCTTTTTCTTCATGGATTTTGTGGTTGCAATCTACTGAAAATCCTTACGAGACAAAACTCGTCCTTTAGGGGTAACCTAGAGGTTTAACGGCTTTTTGCACGTGCTAAGTGCAACCGTGACTTTTATGAAAGTGGGTTAGGTTTGGTCAGTTTAGTTTTTCTTTTCTCCTTGTTTTGCTCGAGGACGAGCAAAAGATAAGTGTGGGGGTGTGTTTGGACACATATAGTGCATAAATATTATAACATTCCTACATATATTCTATAATGAATATTGGAAATAACTTATCTTAATGTCCTAATTCATGCAGGGTATGATAGAGAGAAGATAATCAGTAAATTTATCAAATTAAATTCAAAAGTTTAAAAGAAAGGGGAGCAATTCAAATCCAAAGGTTCTAGAAGCTATCTTATCTAAAAACTGGATATATCAGATAAGATAATATCATCTATATTCAAGGAAAAAATGGATTGTTTAATGATTGAGATGAGAAAAATAGTAAAGAAAGAGTTTAGAAAATCTCAGTCTCGTTTCAAGGTAACTGCGTAGCAAGGGCTGGACGGGTCGATCCATAGGGAAGGATGCGATGGAAGCTTTTCAAAACGATCTTCTCTATAATTTGTTTAGAAAAGAAAAAGAGATATTGATTAGATTTAATTAAGCAAAAGAATTATAGTTTACCAATCATCTACCACAACTCAAAGTATTAGTCTCAAAGGATGAACATCATATTGAATGAAGAATTATCCACCATAGGACATTGATTGAGATTCAAGTAAGATGAATAAAAATGTTGAAACCCTAATTAGTGCACTAATAAATATTAAATTATAGTACATCCTAATTTCAAAGTATAGCATAAGAGAAGTTTTCACTTAAACTTATGCTATCAAAGTATTTAAATATGAACTATGAGTAATCATTTACAAAGTGCAACCCGAATTAGTTAAACCTAATTATCGATTCATCTTCAAGAATATTAATTTAATCCTAGGGTTTCTACCAAGAATAAGTGTCAATCAGTTCATCTTTTAAACTAAACTAGGGTTGATCGAGAGATTAGCAAACTATAGGTTTAATTAATTATTCATTTTTTATTTTATTTTTAATTTTATTTCAAATAAGAAAGGTTGCATGGAAATTAAAAGAAGAAGAAATAAATAATCTAAACAGAAAAACTAAATTGAATATAAAAAGGATTAAGAACCTTTTTATTGGATGTCACTAGCCAATTACAAAGTTCCTCTGCTTCTTCCACAATCTTCTTCTCCCAATAACAAAAACGAAAAATACAAGAAAATTCAGAAAGAAGAAAAGATCTAAAGAAACCCAAAGCTTCAGCTCACTGGATCCCCTCTCTCTGCTGCTCTACAGGGTATTTATAGGAGATATAAGATGTAGAGTCCCAGTACAATTCTCCTACGAAACCGCGTTGGCAGCTTCATCTTAACAGCCGCGAGTACACGGTAATAGCGTGGCCAATGGCCACGTGCTTTCTTGCGTGGCCTCCTCTGGTCCGTCCATCTGGGCGCCTCCTTCTGGATTCTGCATGCAGACCCTCTATCTTGAGAACTCAGGATAACTTGGGAAGCAAGTTATCAAAAATCTGAATTTGAAAAAGATTTGTTCCCTTTTTCTTTATCTTTTCCCCTTTATCTTTATCTTTGTATTGCAAGCAACCAGCTTTAAGTAGAAATCCATCTCTCTTTTAGGATGAGGATCCATCTTATCCTTTTCATCCTTCTTTTTAGCAATTAGGAATTCTATTTTATCCTTCCTCTTCCTCTCCTAGATTTTAAATTAATAATTTAAAATTCAAGTTTAGATTAGATCAGATAAGATAGAACCTTCTAAATTACTAAAATTAATTATGCATGTGGGCTTGTGGGATTCTTGGGCTTTTGGGCTTCACTTGTGCTTTATTTCTTTATTTTTTTAATTACTCAAGGCCTGCACAACATTAAACAATAAAACATTAGTAGTATTGCTTAATAAAGAATAAATAGGTAAATATGATGGTAAATATGATGACAAATATGCACTTTTGACTACCTATCACATCCCCACACTTAATTTTTGCTCGTCCTCGAGTAAAAAAAAAATAAAAGAAAAAGGAAAAGAAAAGAAAAACTAACCTATCCTAACTCACTTTCGTAGGCATCACGGTTGCACTTAGCACGTGCAATAAACCGTTAAACCTCTAGGTTACTCCAAGAGGACGAGTGTTGTCTCGTGAGGGTTTTCAGCGAATTACACCCACAAAATCCATAAAAGAAGAAGAAAATGTTAGTGATTAATTTTTTATTTTATTTTAAAAAATGAGAGAAATATTTGAAATATGTTTGAAGAAACTAAGCAATCTATAAGTTTTAGGATTACCATTTTTATTCATTCTTGAACTTAGTCTCTTATACAATAATCTATTATCAATTTTAGAAAAGGATTAAAATTAAATTTTTATATAGTCTCTTTTGTTACCCTAAGTCATATGCATCTTATGAATCTTTTACTAGGGATTCTTTAACTTGGACTCTCATGCCTCTTTATTATTATTATTATTTTCTCTTTTTTTTTATATGTATAACTCATCTAATTCTCTTTTGTATAAGTATCAAGGCTTCTTGAGGCCCTTATATCTAACTAATTGACTATTAGATATGTTAGTACATATATAGATAATATTTTTTAGTTTTCTTAGGCTTTCTAATTCACCCATATAGCAAGCCTAAGGTCGGTGGCTCCCAAACCTGTCAGTTTAGGGCACCGGGTGAGAAAACACCCCACGGACTTAAGGACTCAAGTGAACTAGGCCACAAAATCAAGGACTTTATTTATAAAATCACCTTTAGGCGTAAATACTTATGCTTCTTGAGGCACATGTATCCAGCTTAATTAGTGAACTCTATATTATTTTTTTATATTATTATTTTTTTATAAAGCATAAGAGTCTTTGTCTTAGAATCCTAGATGTGAAAGTGTATCAGGTATGTAAATTTCATTAAGGTAAAAATCAAGACTAATTAATTATTCAATTTTTTCTCCTATACCTAAAAATTCCAACAATTTATTTTAGTTTGACCAAGTTTTTAGAAATCCTAATCACGATTCTCCTAATTCTTAATATTAACTTGAATTTCTTTCAAAAGATAAGCTAAAATATTGTCTCCTTTTTCGACTATATATATATAAAATATTTTTATTATTTTTATTTTTTTAAGTTTAATATCCTAAGGTTAGTGAGTTATGTTAACAGCAACCTATAGTTTCTATGTTAAAATAAATATATTTTTGTTTTTTTAATTTTATTATTAAGGTTAGTACCCTTTTTTTATTTTATTATTAAGATTAGTACCCTTCCCCACACTGATCTCATGCATTGTCCCCAATGTATGCATGTATGTATAAATGCATGAAATAAACTGGTAGAGAGGTAGAGTTATCGATACATTAGGTTAAAAAGACCCATGACTATGTCTGCTTCCGGTACTGATTCCAAAAATGGTTTCAGATGTTGACCATTTACCTTGAACTCATTTTCATTCTTAGGGTCGTATATCTCTATGGCTACATGTGGAAACACAGTCTTAACAACGAAAGGCCTAGTCCATCTTGATTTTAACTTTTCGAGAAAGAGGTGAAGTCTAGAGTTATAAAGTAAGACTTTTTTTTCTTTGGACAAAAATTTTTCTCATGATGAACTTATCATAAAAAATCTTAACCCTATCTTTCATAATCTTTGCATTTTCATACGCCTCATTCCTTAACTCCTCAAGTTCAGAAATTTACAATTTCTGAAATGCACTGGCCTTATCTAGATCAAATTTCAGCTGCTTAATTGCCAATAATGCTCAGTGCTCTAACTCAACAGGAAGGTGGCAAACCTTTTCAAAGACTAATCTATAAGGAGACTTTCCTAGAATCGTTTTAAAGGCGGTCCTATATGCCCCTAAGGCGTCCACCAATTTAGTGGACCATTCCTTCCTTTTTTGATTCACAGTTTTCTCCAAGATAAGCTTAACTTACCTATTTGAGACTTCTACCTGCCCACTGGTTTGAGGATAGTAAGGTGTAGATAACTTGTGTGTTATGGCATATTTTAGCATAAGAGCTTCAAAAGTTCTATTGAAAAAATGTGTACCATTATCACTAATTATGGCACGAGGGGTTCCAAAGCGTGAAAAGATGTTTTCTTTTAAGTACTTGACAACAACTTTGTTGTCATTTGTCTTGCAAGGGATGGCCTCAACCCATTTGGATACGTAATCTACAACCAACAAGATGTATTGGTGACCAAATGAATTAGGGAAGGGACCCATAAAATCAATGCCCCAAACATCAAAGAGTTCTACTTCTAGAATTGGATTTAGGAGCATCATATTACATTTAGAAATCCTTCCTATCATTTGACATCATGTGCAAGTTTTACAAAAGTCAAATGCGTCTTTAAACAAAGTGAGCCAATAGAAGCCACTCTGTAGTATCTTTTCGACTATCAAGCAAATTCGTGACAAAAGGCTAGAATGCTTCTAGTTTCCTCTTCGGGAACACATCTCTAAATATTTGGTCGCTATAATATTTGAAGAGGTAAGGGTCCTCCCACATGAAATACCAGACTTGAGACAAGAACCAATATCTATCCTGTTTTGACCAACTAGATAGTGTTTGGTTTGTGACAAGTAATTAACTATGTCGGCAAATCACGGTTCCATAGAGATGGCTAAAAGTTATTTGTCGGAGAAATTATCATTGATGGGCTGTTCGTCGGAAGACGCGTTTGGCACACGAGAAAGATGGCCTGCGAAGACATTTTCGACACCCTCTTTATCTCAAATTTCAAGATCAAATTCTTGGAGGAGGAGGATCCAAAGAATGAGTCGGGCCTTCGAATCCTTTTTGAGCATTAGGTATCAAAGTGCAGAATGGTCGGTGAAAATCGTGGTTTTGGTCCTAAGTATGTATTGGCAGAATTTCTCCAATGCGAACACTACGGCCAGAATTCTTTCTCGGTTGTAGTATAGTTCATGATTGAGGTAAAACCTGCACACAAAATATCGAATTTCAGAACTGAGAATGAAAAGTACAAGTTACTCAA
Organism: Agave tequilana; assembly: GCA_038442645.1. Classification (NCBI taxonomy): domain Eukaryota; kingdom Viridiplantae; phylum Streptophyta; class Magnoliopsida; order Asparagales; family Asparagaceae; genus Agave; species Agave tequilana. Next base: position 73,119 of record JAVJIF010032812.1, read on the forward strand.
TTCTACCGCAATAGCAAGTGGCTATGTGAGTCGTGATCCACGAGGAGGGACTAGCGATGGAAGCTTTTCTAGCAAGTTCTCTTTTATGCTACCATTAATGGTTAAAGTTTTTCTTTAGTTCTTGTAAAGAAAAAGAGAAAAATTAGGTTAAAGTGAGTTAGGGAGAAGATGATAGATTAAGAAGATGGAGAAATAAGAAGTGATTTGTACAAATGAGATTGAAAAAGAAATGATAAAAGATTTGGTGGATTGTGGTGTTCTAAACTAAATAATTAAAAGAAAAGAAACTAAAAATTACTTACTTCTTTTAGCCAAGTACCTACCTTGAATCTTTTGCAATGATGTTACCTTGAAGTGAGACGATCAACGTATAGTCCATAAGAGTTGATTCCCGTTTCCTCCACATTATATTATCAAGACGTTGCAAGCATGAAGTGATACAGAATGAAACTCAAAATCCATCGTCATGGGCTATCGGTGGCACTCACAAAGGCAAGGCTCTTTCGATGCTTTTAGACTCACTTGGATAGCAATTGTACCAAAAGAAGAAAAGTAGAGAAGAAGAAGAAGAACACAAAAACAAAGTAGATACAAAAGGGAACTATAGATTCGATTTTATAACAATAAGAGAAAAGAAAGAAATCTTACACCGGTGCCACTCTTAGCACAAGCTTCGTTCTCATTCTCCTATGAAACTCTGATCTCCTCTGATTTACATAAACTAAAACTGAAAATTACATGAAAAGAAAAATAAAAACCTACACTACAAAGAATGAAAAATTGGACTAAATCCTATCTCTGCATGGTCGTCCCTGTTTACATTGAAAACCCTGCCTTTTATAGGCAAAAACCCAGAGGGGGAGGCGTGAGGAGATAAGGGAGAAAACGCTCCCCCAACTGAAATGATAAAGTCGTGGAAATGCGGGTTTGGCTGCGTTTCGCGGCCTGGCTATAGCCACGTGGCCACAGCCAGGGGGTGGTAACTCCTGGATTCACGTTTTGGTTTTATATTCAACTGGATTTCTCGTTTCAGCTCTTGAATTTGACGAAATGATCTTTGATTGTTGGCTTTAACCACTTGATTTGGGAAGATCCATTTTAACTGGTTTTCAACGTCTCTGATTTGCTAAGATCTGCCTTGATTCCCTGATTTCGAATTCATTCTGAATTAAATCAGAATTTGGTGGGCTTTTTGGGCTCGTTTCTCTTCACTCTCTTTTAGGAATGGGCCTACAAATAAATTAAACAATAATTAGGAACAATCAGAGTTTATTTTATAATAAGTATGAGAATATGATAATAAATGTGCAATCTTAGCGACCGATCACACCCCCATACCTATCTTTTGCTCGTCCTCAGCAAAACAACTAAACTATACTAAAGATTATTAGATCACTTTCGCAGGTCACGTGATTGCACTGAGCATGTGCAACAAGCCGTTAAACCTCTAGGTTTCCCCTAGAGGACGAGTTTTGTCTCATGAGAATTTTTAGTGGATTACACCCACAATATCCATAAAGAAAGAGAAACAAAAAGTTAGTATTTTCGAAAAGCATTTTGAAAGAGAAAAATATTTGAAATATAATTGTAAGATTTAAGTAATCTATAAGTTATAGGAAAACTGAATTTTTCATTCCTAAACTTAGTCTCTATTCAAAAATTTGTTATCAATCAAAGTAAGGAGTCAAATTGTACTTCTTATCTAGTCTATTACTTACCCTAAGTCATATGCACCTTGTGACCGTGAAAATTTGACTAAGGGTTCATTAGCTCTAACTCTTATGCCTTATTTATTTATATATATATATTTTTGTGGTATTATTCCTTAGTTATATTAGGCTTTCTAATCTGCCCATGTAACGAGCCTTTAATCGATGACTCCCAAACAAAACGGTCTTAGGGCACCGGTTAGAAAACACCCCAAGGACTTAAGGACTCGAGCAAACAAGGCCACAAAATTAAGGATTTTATTATATAAACCGCTTTTAGGTGTGAGTACTTATGCTTTATGAGGCGCAAATACCCAGCTTAATCAGAGGATTTATATATATATATTACTTATCTAATTGCCTTTTGCATAAATACTAAGGCTTGCTTAGGCTATAGCACCTAGCTAATCAATAATTAGATTTGTTCATCTTTCATAGATTTTTTCTTTTTTTTTCTTTTCTTTTTATATATATATAAGGCATAAGAATCTTTATTTTTGAACCCTAATTGTGTAAGTGTATGAAGTGTGCATATTTCATCAAGGTAAAGATCAAGACTAAATTACTTTGACAAATTATCTTCCTAACCCTAAAAATCAAACAAATAATCTTATTTTGACCAAGTATAAGAAATCCTAATTTTATTTTCCTATTCCTTAAAATTGACTCAATTAATTACAAAAAATATGTCAAAATATTGTTTCTATTTTCAAAAAGTTTTTTAAAAGTTAAGAAAATATTAATTTTTTTATGTTAGAACCCTCCCCCACACCTATCTAATGCATTGTCCTCAATGTATGAATTAATGCATAGATGCATGAAAAAGAAGAAAGGGAAGGAAATATTACCTTAAGGTGGTGGTTCCGGTGGTGGTCTGATTGGTCCCCGAAATGCGGCCCAATCGAATTTTCGTGGAGTTCGGAGGAACCCACCAGAAATTTCTCTAATATAACCCACTAAAATGGTATATACATGAACGTTTTTTATTAAAAATTTAACCCTATCTAATTTCCAAATTCCATAATTATTTCGGAGTCAATTTTGTCAACCGCCTTGTCCCAAAATGGAGTGTGAAAAGATAGAATGATTGACTTGGACTCAGGAAGTACTGGAACTAATACCTACTCAGGAAAGCGACTTAAGTCAAGCAAAGGTTCAGGAGTCGAGATTGGTTCAGGAAGTGGGTCCAAATCAAGAAGTTGAAACTCAAGTCCACATTCATTTTCCCACAATGGAATGTGACTTAATATTGGTGATTCAAGTTTAAGAATGACAGGTGTGGGAATAAAAACTGACTATAAAATATTACTCAAATCGGGTAACAAAACAGGAGTAAATATTGATTCGTGAATTTGAACTGGATCACAAATTTGAGAATCTAGGTCACATTTCTCATTGAGTTCAATTTCATAAAAATGAGAACTTGCCAATTTGTCAATAGGACTTTCAAAAGTATGAAATTGGTCAAGTTCAATAAAATGATCATCAAAGATGGGCGATTCAGTTTCATTATGAATTGGCACAGGATCTAATGTTGACTCGGGAAAAAGATTAAAATCAAGTGAAGACACCGGAGTCATAATTGAATCAGGAAGTAGAATTGAATCACTAAGTTGAGGTTCATGAACATATTCATTCTCAAGTTCAATTTCAAGAAAGGGATAACTTGCCGAACTGTCAATGTCATTTTCAAAATTTTGAGTTTGGGCAAGTTCAAATGATTGTGCTGAAATGGAACCTTGTTTTCCAAAACAACATAACCCTTCAGCTCTAACAGAATGGTTAATGACATCAGAGCTGGCCAAACGGTGAGGACGTAGAGTTTGGACCATCATATTTATGTCATGATTACGAGCGTTTTGAGCTTGAGTCATGGCTTCAAGTATCTTTTCATAGTTGATAGGTTCATCATTTTGTTGCGATTGGTCTTGAAAAGATGAAGAGTTGTTTTGGAATTGGTGGTAAAATTGTGAGTCCATCAGATTTTGTGATTGTTGTTTGGACTCACGCCTACTCATTTCCAAAATTGATGGTATTCTATTTTGGACTGGTGGAACTGAGTATGAATCTTGAAAATATTATGGACAAGGTGGATAAGGAGGACAAGTTGGTTGAAAATTGGACTCGGGGGAGGTGAATCCTCACTGACTCTGTGAAGAGTTGAAATTATTCTGAAAATTATGGTAATAAGATTGGGGGCATGGGTTATATTGATTCGGATAAGACCAATCCAGCACACTAGGTTAGTTAAAGTTATGATATGTCGGGTTGGTAATATTCGAAAAGAGGTTGGTGTGTAATATGGATTACCATTAGAATTGAAAAAATTGTCGTTATAAGCCATATCACACAATAAAACACAAACTAAGAAAAAAAACAAACAAATAAGCAAACAAAAAAGAAAAACTTCTAACCTAAGTTAGGGTAGACCTTTGACCTAGACGACTCCTAACTGGTTAGACTGTCTATAGAAGGTATAATGCAGACTTTGACCACAAGCTAATCAGCCAGGTCAGGGCAAGATTAGTGGGAGGTTATCCGTCAAACACGTTCCTTAATTAAGTAAACACCAACATTCGGGCTTTCGGCCCTTAATCCCCTTCCTAGACACTGATTTGGCAGGAGTCAAATTCCAATACTTTTTTCCCTTAGGATAATCTTCTAATTGAGTCCGAGATGTCCCTAGGGCCAACGTCTACTCATTTTTAGTTAGGCTTGCATTAGTGAGTGAGGAGATTGTTTGTGGACTAAGGGAGGATAATGACTTCCCCACCTTATCTTGTTTATAGGACAAGCCCTTAGATCAATTTAGTGCAGTGTACAAGAAAAGCAACACTTAAGCAATGTAAACAATCCAAAAGTGTTCTTATACTAGATGCTATGCACACGTACCTTTGCTCCAGCACTCTTCAACAATAAATAGAAAATGTAATGAAATAGACACGTGCCTAAATGCAAAGTCTAAATCATTTTTTAGCATTTGCAATCATCATTTTACTATTGAGGTTAGAAAGTAAATATAGTGAGACAAACAAGGAAATAAATGCTGCAGATATTTAAACTACGCAATTCAGCCAACCTGCAGAATATACAGGTTAGTAGTTCACTCAGTTTGCCACAGGACTGTAGCAAATTTGTCTTCTTGGCTCTGCTGAGCAGAGTCCAATGCCACTTATGTGTCCACTGCAAGTAAGAATTCCTTGTTGTTAAATCTATACAAAAAACAAAGAAGAAAGTTAACGAAAAATGTAAACTTTAAAGAGAATTGCTTACCGTCCCTCCCCGGTAACGGCGACAAAATTTGATTAAGGTAAAACCTGCATACAAAATACCGAATTTGAGAACTAAGAATGAAAAGTGCAAGTTACTCAATTCTACCGCAATAGCAAGTGGCTATGCGGGTCGTAATCCACAAGGAGGGACTAGCAATGGAAGCTTTTCTAGCAAGTTCTCTTTTATGCTAACATTAATGGTTAAAGTTCTTCTTTAGTTCTTGTAAAGAAAAAGAGAAAAATTAGGTTAAAGTGAGTTAGGGAGAAGATGATGATTAAGAAGATGGAGAAATAAGAAGTTATTTGTACAAATGAGATTGAAAAAGAAATGATAAAAGATTTGGTGGATTGTGGTGTTCTAAACTAAATAATTAAAGAAAAGAAACTAAAAATTACTTACTTCTTTTGGCCAAATACCTACCTTGAATCTTTTGCAATGATGTTACCTTGAAGTGAGGCGATCAACGTATAGCCCATAAGAGTTGATTCCTATTTCCTCCACATTATATCATCAAGACATTGCAAGCATCAAGTGATACAGAATGAAACTCAAAATCCATCGTCATGGGCTATCGGTGGCACTCGCAAAGGCAAGGCTCTTTCGATGCTTTTAGACTCACTTGGATAGCAATTGTGCCAAAAGAAAAAAGTAGAGAAGAAGAAGAACACAAAAATAAAGTACATACAAAAGGGAACTACAGATTCGATTTTATAATAATAAGAGAAAAGAAGGAAATCTTACACCGGTGTCACTCTCAGCACAAGCTTCATTCTCATTCTCCTATGAAACTCTGATCTCCTCTGATTTATATAAACTAAAATTGAAAATTACATGAAAAGAAAAATAAAAACCTACACTACAAAGAATGAAAAACTGGATTAAATTCTATCTCTGCATGGTCATCCCTATTTACAGTGAAAACCCTGCCTTTTATAGGCAAAAACCCAGAGGGGGAGGCGTGAGGAGATAGGGGGAGCAAACGCTCCCCCAACTGAAATGATAAAGTCGCGAAAACGCGGGTTTGGCCGCATTTCTGCGGCTTGGCTGTGGCCAGGTGGCCACAGCCGGGGGGTGGTAACTCCTGGATTCGTATTTTGGTTTTATATTCAACTGGATTTCTCGTTTCAGCTCTTGGGTTTGACGAAACGATCTTTGATTGTTGGCTTTACCACTTGATTTGGGAAGATCCATTTCAACCAATTTTCAACCTCTCTGATTTGTCAAGATCTGCCCTGATTCCGTGATTTCAAATTTATTCTGAATTAAATCAGAATTTGGTGGGCTTTTTGGGCTCGTTTCTCTTCACTCTCCTTTAGGAATGGGCCTACAAATAAATTAAACAATAATTAGGTACAAGCAGAGTTTATTTTATAATAAGTATGAGAATATGATAATAAATGTGCAATCTTAGCGACTGATCAGTTTACTTGTGCATCATTGAGTGTCCTACTTGAATAATAGATCATGTGTTGCTTGTTATCTTCACGTTGTCCTAAAACAGCGCCTATAGCAAAATTAGAGGCATCACATATGATCTCAAAAGGTTTGGACCAGTCCGGAGGTGAGATGATAGGTGCAGAGATAAGTTCTAATTATAGCTTCTCCCATGCGCTACTACACTTGTCATCAAAGACGAAGGACACATCTTTGGCTAAAAGGTTTGTAAGGGGTCTGGCAATTTTGCTAAAATCCCTAATGAGCTTATGATAAAACCCGGCGTGTCCTAAAAAAGAACGAATGTCTTTCACGCATCGTGGAATTGGAAGTTTGGCTATGATCTCCACCTTAGCCTTATCCACTTGATCCCTTTCCTAGATATTTCATGACCTAGGACAATCCCATGCTGCACCATAAAGTGGCATTTTTCTCAATTTAGGGTCAAGTTCTTTTCGGTGCCCCTTTTTAGCACTAGGTCTAAGTAATGTAGACATTCGTCAAATGAATTTCCATAGACGGAGAAGTCGTCCATGAAGATCTCCAAGAAACGCTCGACCATGTCGGAGAAAAGGCTTAGCATGCAACGTTGGAATGTTGCGGGGGCATTGCATAGGTAGAAAGGCATTCGGCGATAGGCAAACGTCCCAAATGGACATGTGAATATTATCTTTTCTTGGTCCTCTGGGGCTATTGGGATTTGGTTATACCCTGAGTAACCGTCCAAGAAATAGTAATACTCATGGCTCGCTAATCGTTCAGGCATTTGGTCGATAAATGAGAGGGAAAATGGTTTTTTCTAGTAGCGACGTTCAACTTACGTTAGTTTATGCATATTTGAACCTTGGTAGGTAGTCGTGTTTTGCACCAACTCTTGCTTGTCATTTTCCACCACAGTAAAACTAGACTTTTTAGGGAACACGTGCATTGGCTGTCCCATTGGCTATCGAAAATGGGATAAATGATCCCATTATCCAACAGTATTATTATTTCGCCTTATACAGCCTCTTGCATGAGCGGGTTTAGCCTGCGCTGTGGGTCCCTCTTCGGTTTAACCCCTTCATTTAGATGGATTCTACGCTGGACTATTTTAGGGCTTAGTCCCTTGATATCGGCCATAGTCCTACCAATGGCTTCCCTATGTCTCCTAAGGGTTGCCAATAGGTTTTCCTCTTTCCTATTAGTCAAATTGGATGCAACTATGACTTGTAGCGTCTCTTGTGCACCAAGGTAGGCATACTTTAGATGTTTAGGTAAGGTCTTTAACTCTAAGGAAGGAGGTGGCTCGATGGGTGGAGGTGTTAAGCTTAAATTCTCCATCTCTATAGAATTTGGACTTGCTTCCTACTCAATCTCATCAAGGTTGAGATCACTAGATTTTAACTCTTCATCATCCTTTGATTCTAGTGTGATCTCCTCTTTGTGCTCACTAGTCATATTTTCAATGAAGTTGACCTCAAAGGGTTGGTCATTTATGTCGTAGGGGTGTTGACTTAAGTTGAAAACATTGACTTTCTTGGTCATGTCTCCAAAAGTCAATCTCATGAATCCGTTTCTAAAATTTATGATTGCGTTAGTAGTTGCTAGGAACGGACGTCCTAAGATGATGGGAGTTTGGGACCTAGGATTAGACACATGTTGTGTCTCTAAAATAATGAATTCTACTAGGTAAATGAATTCTCCTTTACGTATAAGGACATTGTTGATCTGTCCCTTTGGAACTTTAATTGATCGATCAGCTAATTGGATCATAACTTGAGTTGGGTTGAGCTCGCCTAAGTCAAGTTGTTGATATACGAAAAAGGGAAACAAATTAATGCTTGCTCCTAAATCGAGTAGTGCTCTACTAATTTCAGCTTGACCTATAGTGCAAGAAATGGTGGGACAACCAGGGTTCTTGTAGTTGACTGGGATCTGGTTGGACAATAGCTCACTAATGTTAATGGCTAGAAAAACCTTCTTGGGCACATTTGTCTTTCTTTTCTTGATGCACATGTCCTTAAGGAATTTGGCAAAACTAGGGACCTGTTGGGTTGCATCAAGAAGTGGTATATTAAGCTTAACTTGATTAAATATCTCGAGCAGTTTCTCCATATGTGCATTATTATTACTCCTAATCCTATTTGGAAATGGGGCTATAGGTTGGTGCACTTGTTTTGTAGACTAATCAACTTCAGTTTCTTTGGAGTTTTGTGGAGATGGAGTGGAACTAGATGGCATAGACAGTTAAGCTGGGTCCGATAGCATGGATACTTGATTATCAACTTGTTTCCCAGGCCTCAACGTATGAACCAAGTTACACTGGTTTATATCTTGAGCCTCATTGGCTTGCCTAGGATTCCTAGGGTTTGGCAATGGTTGATTGGGTAGAGTTTCCTTTTGTCTTTCTTGTTGATTCAGTTACATCACTATCCTAGTCAAGACTTGAGCTAGTGTGTCTTGGCTTTTAACTAGAGTGTCTACCTTTCTTTCCATATTGGAGAGTCTTGTTTCCATATGTTAATTTTGGAAAGAGGGTGGACTTTGTTTGGAAAATTTTGTTGATAAGGAGATTGTTGAAAATTGTTGGAGAATTTGGGCTTTTTGTTTGATCATTGTTGTTTGGGCTCCATGAGAAATTTGGGTGATTTCTCCAACCGAGATTATAGGTGGATGAATATAGATTGTTAACGGGCCTTGTGAAGGCTGCATTCATATGCTAGGGTAAATTTTGATGAGTTATAAAGACGGGACATTCCTCGAACACATGGTTCATGGATTGACAATAAGTACAGTGCGCTGAAGGCGTTGAGCTGACTTAGTTCACTGAGACTAGTTTTTTACTTTCAAGAGCTTCTAGTCTTCGCATCACAGTAGCTAGTTTAGCTTCTGTAGCTATGTTTGCCTCAATGGAATGGACACCTCCTTTAGAAGAGCTAGGGTCATTAGTCCTAAATTTTTTCAGAGTTGGTTCCCATTGGATGGTATTATTAGCCAAATCTTCATATAATAACCATCCTTCATCTTCGTTCTTTTTCAAAAATCTTCCTTGGCACATGGATTCTAATAGGGTTTTTGTTTGATATTCTAATCCATCGTAAAGAGCTTGACAAAGTCGCCATTTCTCTATCCTATGGTGAGGGCATTGGGCAAGGAGGTCCTTAAAACGTTCGAAGTACTTCCAAAAAGGTTCATTGGCTGTTTGCTTAAACTGCAAGATACTTTTCCTAATTTGTGCAGTCTTGTGACCGGGATAGAATTTCTTTAAGAAGGCTTTGACGAAAATATCCCATGAGGATATGGAACCGGCCTCTAAACTGTAGAGCCATTTCTTTACTAAGTCTTTCAAAGAGAATGGGACAAACCGTAATTTAATGGCATCTACTCCTAGGCTGGGTATCTTCATCATTAGACATACTTCTTCAAATTCTCTTATGAAAAAGTATGCATCCTCAGATTCAAATTTATGAAATTTAGGAAGAGTGTTGATGTATTGTGTTTTTAACTCAAATTGGTCAACACCTTCATCGGGCAACTGAATGCAAGATGGAAGAGAGGTCCTAATAGGATAAAACCTATCTTGCAATGATGGTGGTTGTGCCATGTGTGAATTGGATTTTTGTTCCGGTGGTGAACTGGTCCTAGTTAGTCTAGATGTGAATGGGTCTCTCGACCAAGCTGACGTGCACAGTCAACAAACAAGTTCACCCAATCAATCAAGGAAAAGAAAACATAATCAAAAATCAAAAATCCTAATCTAGGTTAAGCCTGAACCTAGACGACTCCTAACTTTAGACTATCTTTAAGAGGTATATTGCCGACCTTAACATAAGTTAATTGGCCAGGTAGGTGGCAAGATCGTTGGGAGGTTATCTGTCAAAGACGCTCCTTAATTAAGTAACCACCAATCTTCGGGCTTTCGGCCCTTAATCCCCTTCCTAGGCACTGATTTGGTGAGAGTTAATTTCGAACAACTTCCTCCTTCAGCCAATCTCCTAATGTGTCCGAGTTAACCTAAGGCCAACGTCTATTCAATTTTTATTTTAGGGTTCGGGTTGTGAGTGCAACGGAGGTGATTTGTGGGCCAAGGAAGGGTGAGGAAATCCACACATTATGTTATTTATAGGTTATGCTCTTAAAGTGATTTAGTGCAGGTGTAAAGTAATAGACAAGTATTCACTCAAAAGCAGTAAATCAGCCAAAGGTACTTCCTAGTCTATATGCAATGCGAACGTACCTTGTCGCCAACACTCTTCAACAGAAATTTAAAAAAATTAAATAGACACGTGCCTATGATGAAAGAGTCTAATTTCTTTTTAATTAGTCAACTAATAGGTTACTGTCAATTAATTAGCAATATGCAAGGTGATCATAGAGAAATTATATTAAAGCAGTAAATAGGATTTTACAATTTGCGACAACCTGCAAAAACTTAGTCAGTAGTTCACTACTACTGCAGCGGAAACACAGGTATAGCCGCGTTTGCGCGGCTAGATAGTAGGCTCTGCTGCTCTGCCTTCTAGGGCAGAGGCACAGATTTGCTATATGTCCTTAACTGCAGTTATAATTCCTGTTCTTAGATGCTGCAAATAGAAAGAAGAAAAGAAAAGAATTAGTTTTTTTGAGAATATCGTACCGTTCCCGCCCCGGTAACGGTGCCAAATTTTGATTGAGATGAGAAAAATAGTGAAGAAAGAGTTTAGAAAATCTTAGTCTCGTTTCAAGGTAACCGCGTAGCCAGGGCTAGACTGGTCGATCCACGGGAAAGGATGCGATGGAAGCTTTTCAGAACGATCTTCTCTGTAATTTGCTTGGAAAAAAAAGAGATATTAATTAGATTTAATTAAGCAAAAGAATTATAGTTTACCAATCATCTACCACAACCCAAAGTATTAGTCTCAAAGAGTGAACATCATATTGAATGAAGAACTATCCACCCTAGGTCATTGATTGAGAATCAAGTAAGATGAATAAAAATGTAGGAACCCTAATTAGTGCACTAATAAAAATTAAACTATAGTTCATCCTAATTTCAAGGTATAGCATAAGAAAAGTTTTTACTTAAAATTATGCTATCAAAGTATTTAAATATGAACTATGAGTAATCATTTAAAAAGTGCAACCCGAATTAGTTAAACCTAATTATCGATTCATCTTCAAGAACACCAATTTATTCCTAGGGTTCTAATAAGAATAGATGTCAATCGGTTCATCTTTTAAACTAAACTAGGGTTGATCGAGAGATTAGCAAACTATAGGTTTAATTAGTTACTCATTTTTTTATTTTTTTTAATTTTTATTTCAAATTAGAAAGGTTGCATGGAAATTAAAAGAAGAAGAAATAAATAATCTAAACAGAAAAACTAAATTGAATATAAAAAGAATGAAGAACCTTTTATTGGATGTCACTGGCCAATTACGAAGTTCCTCTGCTTCTTCCACAATCTTCTTCTCCCAATAACAAAAATGAAAAATACAAGAAAATTCAGAAAGAAGAAAAGATCTAAAGAAAACCCTAAGCTTCAGCTCTTTGGTTCCCCTCTCTCTGTTGCTCTGCAGGAGTATTTATAGGAGATATAAGACGTAGAGTCCCTGTACAACTCTCCCACGAAACCGCGTTACCAGCTTCATCTTAACGGCCGCGGGTACGTGGCTATAGCCGCGGGTACGCGGTAATAGCATGGCCAATGGCCACGCGCTTTCTTGCGTGGCCTCCTCTGGTCCGTCCATCTAGACGCCTCCTTCTGGATTCTGCATGCAGACCTTCTATCTTGAGAACTTGGGATAACTTGGGAAGCAAGTTATCAAAAATTCAAATTTTAAAAGGATTTTTTTCCCTTTTTCTTTTTCTTTTCCCCTTTATCTTTATCTTTGTATTGCAAGCAACTAGGTTTAAGTAGAAATCTATCTCTATTTTAGGATGAGGATCCATCTTATTCTTTTCCTCCTCCTCTTTAGCAATTAGGAATTCTATTTTATCCTTCCTCTTCCTCCCCTAGATTTTAAATTATTAATTTAAAACCCAAGTTTAGATTAGGTCAGATAAGATAGAAGCTTCTAAATTACTAAAATTAATTATGCATGTGGGCTTGTGAGATTCTTGGGCTTTTGGGCTTCACTTGTGGTTTATTTCTTTTTTTTTAATTACTCAAGGCCTGCACAACATTAAACAATAAAACAGTAGTAGTGCTTAATAAAAGAATAAATAGGGAAATATGATGGTAAATATGATGACAAATATGCACTTTTGACTACCTATCATTAAAAAATCCTATCGATTTTGCTGAAGATAAATGGATATCTTATTAATTCTTGAAGACAAACTGAAAATCCAAGAGGATAAATGGATAAAGAGAAGATCAACAGATAAGAAGCAATTTAGATTCGAATTCAGGTTGGATACAATTTAGCATTTTAATCATAATTTTTGCTACTGAAACTCAAATCTGATGATTCAAAATGTTACAGAAAGAAAACTTAACGGGCTACATTTCTTCTGTGGATCACTCTTTCCAATTCTATCATTTTTTAAGCGATATTCGAAAATTAACACGTCAACAATCTGCAGATCAGAATTGAATATCTTGATAAATCAAATCAAGTTTGGAGATAAGGGGAGAATTCAATTCAGAAATATCCAGCTACTCCTCTCTTCATACGCTTTCTATCCCTCTAGTTTTCTCCTATAAATACCCTCATACCTCGAAGGCAGAAGACCCACCACCTCAGAGAGAGAGCTTTAGTTTAGGTTTTTCTTTTCTTCTTCAATGTAATTTTTATTTTTTATTTTCTTTTAGGTTAGAGAGAATTACATGAGAAAAGAGAGGAAGAATTATTGTAGAGTGACACTATTGTAATTCTTTTTCAAGAGACTTATATTGAAGGTGACATCAATGGAGTTTCCCACTTTTCTTCATCGTACTCAATCTGCCCAAGCACCATGTTCAAGTTACTCTTTCTATGCTTTGCTTTACTTCATACAGAGGCAAGTCTTTCTTATGATTCAATGGTAGAGGTAAGTACTCCTTTTGTTTTCTTTTTCAGTTCATTAGTTTGGATTTATCATTCTTTTTTAGTCTTTCCTTTTTTTATAAATAAAACAACAACACCACAATCTCTTCTTCTACCATCTCCTTTTTAACTTAACATAATAATTTTATTTTCTTTTTATAAAATTGAAAAGAGAAATATTAACTAGTTTCAATAAATTAAAAGAGTGAAACTTACACAACGCTTCCATCGCTGTTCCTCCCTGTGGATCACGACCCGTTAGCCTTAGGTTACACGGTAGAATTGAGGACCTAGCACTATTCTAAAGTCTATATTTTACTAGTGCAGGTTTGGTTCGATCATTGGCCACTCCAAACGACATCACTAGAAACTCGTAATAACCCTAACGAGTCCTAAAGGCCGTCTTCAGAATGTCCTCCTTCTTTACCTTTAGCTGATGAAATCTAGACCGGAGATCTGACTTCAAGAATATCTTAGCTCCACTAAGTTGATCGAATAGGTCAACTATACTGGGTCAAGAATATTTGTTCTTGATGGTGACCTTGTTCAGTTCTCGATAATCAATGCACATTCTCCTATTACCATCTTTCTTCTTTACTAACAATACCGGAGCTCCCACAGTGAAACACTGGGTCTGATGAATTCCTTATCCAAATACTCTTGTAGGTGCTTCTTCAAATCCGCTAGTTCCACAAGTGCCATCTGATATGGTGCCTTAGAGAATGGGTCATATTCGGAATGACTTCTATGGCAAACTCCACGTCTCGATCTGGCGGAACTCCTAGTAGATCTTCTGGGAACACATCAAGGAATTCTTTCACTATTGGTATAGGCTCCTCCTGAGCTTCGATAGTGGCATAATTCCCTTATTTTTGTTGCCTGGACACCTTCGATTCCCCAATGAACTGGAACTCTAGCTGGTGCAAAATTCTAAATATCACATCTTACTTCCGCAGTCAATCCTCACATGATATTTGCTAGCTATATCATGCCTAGGATCACGTCATATCTACTAGTGTCTATCACAAACATGTCTACACTTAACTTTCTCCAACAAACATCTACAGGGAACGATTTACATACACTATTAGTGGTTATAATCCTATTCTCAGTACAAATCTCCCACTGAGGGTCTATATCATCATGGTGTATAGAATGCATATTGACAAATCTAGTAGATATGTAGAGAATCAAATAGCGATACAACTGAAAAATATTGAACCAGAATGGTACTTGCTACCACCTCCTTTGATGCCCCCGCCTGTTCTGCAGTCAAATTAAAAGTACAGCCTCTCCCATGTCCTGCTCCTGTCCTCTTTTAACTAGTTTTAACAACATGAAAGAAACTTATTAAAAGCTTCTAACGCAGTCCCTCCTTGTGGATCACAACTCGCATAGCCACTTGTGATAACGGTAGAATTGAGAACCTTACAATCTATTTCTAAATTCTTTTTTTGTGCACAAGTATATCTCAATCAAGCGCATATTTACCAGCTTCCTAAGATGCATACTGGCCTCAACTTTATACAATTTAGTAAATCGCTCGGCTACTTCAGTTAGAAAACTCTTAACACTAACATTATCAGGCATAACACCTATAATAGATATAGGAATAGAATATTTTATGACCACTAGGCACATCCTATTAGACCTCTCCCACTTATTATAATTAGCCTTCAATAGAACTTTTATCAGTAATGACAGGAGGTCCATCAGTTCTTAGGGGATAGTCTAGATTCATGAATTCAAGTATGAGCTTTTAAGTGGTCTTGCCACTTCTTAAAGTTTTTTTTAATTAATTTATACATAAGCATATAATTTCTCACCAATTTAATATAAATATTGCATTAAAAATTTTACTGTACTAGCCAAAAAAAAATGAATTTCAAAAAATGCAACCATTTTGACTGATAGAGCTGCAAGCCAAACTTTCAGAACTAGTTGTGTCTCTTTATGCCAACACTATATTGACCCAATGTAGGTATCCTAAAACCTAAATCCTATGTAAAAGAATAATCTTTCTTTAGGCCGATAGTCACTTTGTAGGATTGGTCTTAAAGTTTAAGTTATTTATATCAACCATATAATATATGTAATGACCCAGGCATAATGATAACCTTTTTTTGGGCTAACTGCCACCCGCATAGGCCACACAAACCTACACATCTGGATTCTTATTCCACCATCAGACTAGTTGATGAATATAATGCACTATAGACCTATGGTGGTGGCATTCCTTTGGGCTGATTACCACACAGCAAGATTCTCTCACTTACATTACCCACATCAAGTATCTGATGTCATACATAATTCGGTCAAACAATAATTTTTCTTGGGTCGGCTATTGTCCACAGGAATTATATATGCAATTAAGTAAGCTCGTTTATAAATTTTTGAACATGTATATATCTTTATCTGTGTGTTATCTACTATAGTAAACTATCAACATTTTTCATGCTAGAGTAATACAAGTAATAATATAAACAGGATATAAATAACCATGGTAAATTAATACTTCAATGCCTACTTTATGTCAACAACTAATGTTTTGTCATGTTTAGTGCCTTTAATACTATAGTGCTCATCAAGACTTTGAAACGGCTATTTATACACTCAAAACAGAGATTAGATGAGCCTGTAACGGCTAATTGAAGTTTTTATTGGAAAAATGGTCTGCAGTGCTTGTCGGGTCTATACTGGACCCCTACAAAGTTATAAGTTATGGGTCTCTTCTTAATAGGTCAGAAACTGACAAGTCACCTAGAGAGGGTGAATAAGTGCAAGCTAGCCAAAATGCGAAAATGCAATAATTCAAAATGAATAATGCAAATGGTCAACTCAAAATAAGAAATGAAGTCAAATTCCTTATGAAGGGCTCTAGAACTTCTCCTCTTAATTCCTCTACATTAAGAGTTGAGGTGGACAGTTGCCTTCTTGCTTCAAAGAAAAAAATCAACAAGTATGAATGATGCAAGAAATATAGAGAAAATACAATATAAAACAATAAAACAATAAGAAAAAGTAAGCAATGTAGAGTATGAGCAAAGTGAGAGAAATGAAAATTGCAACATAAAAATTTTGTTCCGAGGTTCCAGCAAATCACTCTACATCCCCTCCTTTATCGCATGAGGTTATTCACTAAGAATTTCCACGAAGGAACCATCACAATGGTCTACAAAAGACCCGTAGCTCCAACTCTAATCTTCAAACCTCTGCACAAGAGGAGAGCACAAAATCAATGAAGAATACAATCAGTTGGCAACCACAAAGATCACAAACTCTCTTTACAACTTAGAATTTAATGATGAAATTTGAGGCTCAGAAGTTTGCGTGAGAGAAAAAACAGTTGAAAATAATGAACTTGAGAGCTTAAAACCTCAGAAAATGATTTGGAATGAAATCTCTTGAAACTTGAAAATTTTCAAACAACTTTTCAAAACTTTCTCTTGATTTTTCTTCATTTCTCTTGATAAAAAATTATTTTAAACTCTCTCCAATGACTCCTATTTAGACATAAGTAAATATCATTTGAGGATTAATCTGAGCATAAAACAGGCGTTAAAATCTTAGTAAAGTAAAAAATGCCCATTTGAAAAAAGAAAAAATAATTTAAATTTAAAACTTACATTTTACTCTTTCTGGCAGTCTGGCGGCCGGTCAATCGGCCACAGCTATTTAGTCATCGTCAACAGTCGACCGGGTGACCCGAAGCCAGATACAGAACTCCTGAAATTGTAGTAGAACCAAATCGGTCGACCGTCGGTCGATCGACCCCAACGACTTGGGAGTTCAAGAGTGTCGGTCGGTCGGGTGGTCAACCGAGAACCTTATACCCTGATACATGGTATCTGTGTGCACATTCGATCAATTGCTCAGTCGATCGAGCTCTATGCAGAACTCACAAAACACTCAGACGGTCGACCGACCAAAGCTAAAAATCCCAAATTTTGGTTTTTAAATATACTATTAAATTTTGAAATAATATATATATATTAGAAATATTTTGTCAATCATTTAAATCATGAAAAACATGTAGACACATAGAGATAAAAAATCATGGTAAAATGGATCAAAAACATGTATAGATAAACAAGTTGAAAAATAGTTATTTTTGAAAAAAATCTTTTCTGTGTGAGAGAGACTTCTTGAATATCAATATAACACTCTAAATTTAAACATTCTAATTTCTTACAGGAGTTGCATAATTTTCAAATCTTCTTCAAGTGAGATTCTCCAAAATCTATGCTTTGATCTTCTAGGCTAGAACTTTATGCTTAAATCAACTTGAACACTTCAATACTTTCCTTTTGAGAAATAATAAATAAAATCTTAATTCTTGAACCCTATAACTTATAAACACTTGAGCTTGATTAGTACCCCATAACTTTATGAATTTTGGAATCATCAAAATATAAGTGGTGATTGTACTCTTGGGCCATAATCTCTCCCTTTTTGATGATGACAAAATCCATGAGTTATTTACAATAAAAAATATGAAGAGCTTGAGAAATCTCCCCCTAAAATTATGCTTATGAGAATCAAGTTCAATATGACATATAAATATATCAATAATAAGCAAGTCACATGCATATCAATAGAATTGGCAACTTAGAACAATATGCATAAAAACGGCCATCCATCCTTCCATGCCTCCATCCGCCAAAATAGGATTCAATAAAGAGTAATATATTCTTCTCTCCCTAAATAAATATTACATAAAACATGGGTAATAGATTTAAGAATAAATAAATAACTCAACATATTCTTCTCTCCCTTTTTGTCATACATCAAAAAGAAGATAGAAGACACCAGATTTTGAACCATGATACCAATTGAAATTTAAATAATTTAGATATGGATACATGAATTGAATACTTTAAATATATATAATAATTGAAACTTATTTTAAATTGAAAGTGTAAACATGAGGGCAAACACCAATAGAAAGTAATGGAAATTGAAATCCAATTGAAAAACAGATAATATAAAATAGAAACCGTATTGAAATTCAAAATCTCTAAACATTAGAATCAAGGATCCATCATGCAAGCATTCAATTCACTACAAATGAAATAAAATCTATTATAATCAAGTGCTTCTGTCAAAATATTGGCCAATTGAAATCTATAACGCCCCGATCCCGCGGGTACGGAGACATTACTGCGACGTATATACGTAAGTCGAAAGTACATTCACATATATACGCTAAGTATCAGTGCAGGTAAGAATCAGAGTACGGAAGCACGTGGTGCATTATATATTCCAACATATAAATACATTTACAAAGTTATCACAAGAGGTGATACAATATTACAAGAATATTCCATCACCGATAGGCGCAAATGCAAGAATACAAAGAGATATACAATAATGAACTGTACAAAAGGCGCTCACGAGTTACAAAGAGAAAACTCGAGAGCCGACCAGGGGCCCTGGAAGGATGGGGCCTGGAAGGATAGGGCCTCAGATGGTCAGCCGATGATCCACGCTACCGCTGTGCATCTTATCAGCAATCAGAAAAATCCACAAGCTCCAAGCTCTGTGATCTGGACACGAGGATCCAGGGAGTCAGAAACTCCCCAACGATTGGTGTGGTGAATGCCAAGTGTCGTGCAGGAATATGCACACATGTATCGATAAATATGATTTATAACGTGCATTGAAAATTGTGTCAGGCAAACAGGAGCAGGCAAAGAGATAATAAATGATATTAAGTAGGGAACATGCATGGTGTACTATGATAAGAGTAGGAGACTGGTGGAATAGAACACAAGTGGTAAGGTAGGATGTAAGCATATATAATATAATAATTATAATCACAAAACCAGTGGTATAACCTAGTTTGCAAAGTAACACAATGAGTTATTATCTTGGCATCTTATTATTATTACTCGTTTGACCCATTTATCTAGGCATGTGTCCAGGTATACATCTCAACACACATACATCCATATATAAGTAAGTCGAGGTTGGTTATTGGAGACTGATGAAGAACTGATGACTCATATTTATAGTGGTTCCCATCCACCCAAAACACAGCCTACGAGTTCCTAAAATCATCAAAACACGCAAAACAAATCGTCAGTTTAGTAATCCACCAATATAAGATACTGACATTCATTAGTTCCCCTTATTTCCAGTGTAACTTATCCTTTTTATAACTTAATAAGCATAATTATTAGATTATGGGAATGAGCAGGAATGTAACAGGTTCAGGAGTAACAGGAGTACACATATAACATGAGTATTTGCATAACAGGAATACTTATCAGGAGATCAGGTACTCATTCCCGTAATGTGACAATAATCTCTTGGACTTCACCATTTACATCATCTCTTGACATGTCATCTTGCATTGGTGGGTCCTTCAAAGACACCTTCTCCATGTCTTCACCTAGGGAATCAATACAACATTCTTCATAGGAGAGTTATATTCCTCAAACTTTACATGCATAGACTCCTCAATAGTTAAAATTGACCTATTGAAAACTCTACATGCTTTACTAGTATTGGAGTCCAAACAAAATAGCTTCAAAAGATTTGGAATCAAATTTATCTACATTGTCCTTAATATTTAAAATAAATATTTACAACCAAAACTTTGAAATAGAAAATATTTGACTTATTTCAAATTGTAAATCTCAAAAGGAGTTTTGTTTGAATTCTTGGAAAAATAAATTCTATTCTCAATGTAACATGAAATATTTATGGCCTCAGCCTATAGATATTGAGGGAGTCCGTATTCACTAATCATGATTCTAGCCATCTCTTGAAGAGTTCTATTCTTCTTTTTGACGACTCCATTTTGTTGTGGAGTTCTAAGACATAATAGCTCATGCCTAATTCTATTTTTTCACAATAAGTAATAAAAGAATGATTTACAAACTCACCACTTCTATAACTTCTAATGAACAAAATCGGAAAATTCTTTTCTTTTTCAACCCTTTTTGAAATACATGAAAATGTGAAAAAGCTTCTTCTTTGTGATCAAAATCGAAAACCCATGCAAATCTTGAAAAATCATCAATAAGGACAAAAATAAAACTCTTACCACTAAGACTTTTGATTTTATCAGACCAAACAAATTCTTATGTATATATTCTAGAGGTTTTGATGTCATAATATCCTTAATAGTTTTGAAAGAGGACTGGGTTTATTTTTCAAGTTAGCAAGCATCACAAATGTGGTGAGTGTGGAGATACCTTTGACCATTTCTTTAGAATTAATTCAGGATAGATGGTTAAAAAAATATGATCTAACCTTCTATGCCATAACCATGGATCTTCATTAAAATCTGTTAAACATGTAGCATTCCATTACAAATTCAATATATCAATGATATAAATATTATTCTCACGAAAACTGAAAAGTACACAGAAATTACTTTTCCCATCAATAATATCACTAGTAGAATCATCAAAAATAACCCTTAAGTCTTTTTCACACAGTTGACTAATGCTTAAAGTTTATGTTTGAAACCTTTAGCCAAAACAATATTTTTAATTAAAGGAGATGATTCAATTTTGATATTACCTATACTGATAATTTTACCCTTTGAATCATCTTTGAAGGTGACTGTGCCACCTTTACTAGACCTTGATAGTGTTGCAAAATTATTGATGTCATATGTCATGTGCCGTGAGTCACCACTATTAAGGTACCACCGCTCCCTACGTCTTGGGTCCTTGGTACGTACCTATATCATTAAAAAGAGATGTTGACTTTGGTATCCAAATCTTTTGGATCCTAAAATGTTAGTTTTTTTTAACCCAAGCATGACTATTAGAAATATTCAATTTATGATAACAAAACTTGACCAAGTGACCTTTTCGTCAAGAACAAGTGCATGAGTACACTTTGGTAAACATAAAAGCATGAAGTGCATTGTGTGCATGATGTGCATGTGTGTGTTGTGCTTGTGTGTGAGCATGATGTTTTGTGTGAGAAACATGTGTAGATGATTTCCTTTGAGTTTGTCTCTTAGGAAACATGGCTCCTAACCCACCTTTGTCATATTTCTTTAAACATTGCTTAAAGTATTTATTTTATTTTTTCATCATGAAAAACTCATTTTCATCAACACATGAAATTTAGCTTTATATGAAATTTTATATGCATCAAAATTATTTTGAGTCTTTTAAAGAGAGGAGATAAGCTTTCTTTTTCTTTGGAAACAACAATCAATTGATTTTGTAGAAGTTCATTTTCTTTCTTCATTTTTAAATACTTTTTTTTTGAGAAAATCACAGTTGTTAAAAATTCTTCAAAATTTTTCCAAGCTCGTTCATGGATAACTCACAATCATCAAGAATGGTTTCCAGAGTTATCTTAGGTGTGTTATCATTAGCCATGAAACACACATTTTTCGTGTCCACCTCTTCCTTGGATTCACTCTCCGAATCTCAAGTTGATTTCAAGGCTTTATTTTCGTAGGGCTTATTGGAGGCAGCAGGTTTGCTCTTTGTCTCTGGGCAATCGACAACAATGTGTCCAGACTTTCGACAATTGTAGTAAATGATCTTCCTTTCCTTCTTTCCTTGCCATCTTCTTCGGTTATTGAACTTAGCCTTATTATACATTCTCTTCATATTCTTCACGAGGAGGAACAAATCTTCATCATCCTCTTGTTCATCTCCATCTTCGTCAGAGATGAGTGGAGTAAACTTGAAGGCAAGTATTTTCTTCTTTTGAGGTGCCTTCTTTTCTCTTACTTTTCTCCCTATTTCATAGGTCTTGAGGTTGCCTTGTAGGATCTAAAACTATGAAAATAAAAAAACTAGATGGGGTGAAAAGTGTTTTAAAAATTCTAAATAAGAAATGTAAATAACTTGTATGAAAATAAATATGCACAAAATCAAATACAGAAAAGCATATGCAAACACGAGATATTTTATCCAAGTTTGGTCCTCTTTACCTACATCCAATGCTCAAGCACCTGCTTGAGATTTTTCTTAAATTGATTTTGAAGACCCTCAAAACTTAACAAACAGTACACCACTTGACAAATTCCTTCGCAAAATCTGTACATCTTTTCTCTACACTGAGAAGACCTTTGCAATGAGTACAATTCTCCTATAAGCCTTAACTTTTGTGTGGAGTGAATTTACAAGGAACTTATAGTAGAACTCTCAGATTTTCTTCACTAGGAATTGAATTGGGTGAAGAAAGAATCAAAGAGAAAGTTTTTCTAAAGAACAGAATTTTTCAGAATTTTGATAAAATTTTATTTATGAAAAGTTGTGTAAAAATCAATAAAATCGACCCCTATTTATAGTTGAAGTATTGTGGCAGTTCGGGTGGTTATTTGATTTGAATTTGAATCATAAAAGAGTGAGAAAACACCAGAAAATCAAAAACTTACACAACTGTCCAACAGTCAGAAACTAACTATATAGTCGACTAGGGTCTGAAGTTAGTCGACTAGGTATCATAATTTTTCTATATTAGTCGACTAATCAATAGGGGATACTCAACTACAGTTGACACAGAATCAAATTTCATGTCTCTGTAAAATTAGTTATAGTCGACTAGGTGTATGAATAGTCGACTAAGTATGTGTGTCAGTCATCTATTAGTCGACTAAACAATCTAGACTGTAAACAAATTGTTCTCTGTAAAATTTTATAAGTCGACTAGGATATAGGGGTAGTCGACTAGTATGTATATAAGTTGAAAAAAAATAGAATATCAGTCTTAACTTAGTCGACTAGAGGTAGAGATTGTCGACTAGAAATGCGTAAAAATTGTGCATTCAAGGATTTTGACAAATTTATAAAAATCTAGAAAAATTAAAAAATAATATGAAAAAGCCTTATAATATCTTGTACTTCTTGATCAACATGTATGTGCTATGTCTCCATCAAAATATGCTCCTTTTGATCTGCAAGACATATGTGAGTACAAAATACAAACACAAGTGTGTGTGTGTGTGTGTGTATATATATATAACCATAAGTTTGTTATCATCAAGCCAATGTATATGTAACCATGTGATGAACATGTAGGGGAAGCCGGATTCAACATTCTCTAATTACACTCCCCTTGCATAAAAGACATATAGAGACATATATGCTTAAGCTCCCCCTATCACAATACATAGAGATATGAATGAGATATGAGATTTTTCTCCCCTTTGTCATTGACAAAAAGAAAACACAAAGAAGAGAAACATAGATAGCATAAATGAGAGATTAGCACAAAGAAGTCTAATAGCTTTATTACAGAAAAACAAATATTGAAAAACATAACATAGAGTTATTACATAGAAATTAGTCTTGATAACATAACACAAAAGGTTACAGGTAGAAAAGCAACATTAAAAAGCAATGCCCATGAATTCTAGATGATATGCAGTATAGTCTTCAACTTGCTTGAGCATCACACACCGGAACCAGATAGTGGAGGTGGTGGTGAAAAGTTTGTCTTGAAGTAGTGCAATATTTTCTGCTGAGTAGAATCCAAATGATCCATCCTTATGTTTAAATTAAGAAACTAATTCAGAATAAGACTTTGATTGTTGATAATGGAAGTTTGTGATTCCATCATTGAAGTCTGTTTAGACTTTATATCCAAGATTTCAGCAGAAAGAGAGTTGTAAAAGGCATCAGTAGTAGGAGGAGTGGATGATTGGGAGGCTCTATGAGAACTTTGAGAAAGAAAAGTAGGTTGTGGTGGAGGTGTTTGCAATAGCTTCATGTGAAGAAGAACTGATCTATCAAAGGGTTCAAACACCTTGAGCACATTGGTCTCTGAAGCTAAGTCAATTTTTAATTTACAAAAGATATGAGTGAGGAAAACACCATAAGGAAGAAAAGTAGATGGTTTCTTAATAAGTGTATTAAACATGACACGAGCCTATTTAACCTCAAGTTTTGCCATGATGGCATAAAAACAAGTAGCAAGATCTCTAGAATAATAATTGTAGCTACCGGTCTTAGAACAAATGTTATATGCAGAATACGACCAATAAGCTTAGGGATAGGTTGAAGTTTATTATTGGCCATAGCAGGACCTTGACCGAAAAGATAGATCCTAGAGAATACTTCATCATCATTCATCTCAATTTCATTTGAGTTGGCTTTGATATGGAATATTGAGAATTTCCTAAAGATTTTGCAGTTAACTTAATGTCAACACTATTAACTAAGGTAAACTAAAGAACAGAATTATCATCATCCTCATATAAGATTTATGAAATATATATATATATATATATATATATATATATATAATATATATATATATATATATATATATATATATATATATATATATATATATATATATATATGCACACACACACACACACACACGAGATGGATAATAGCCTTGCTTGTGGTCAATTGAAAAGAGATCAGTAGGTGAGTATTTTGAAGTTAGGATGAGATATCATGCTCAAGGAAATCATTAAAGTTTACAAATCTACCGAGAATGATTTCTAATTGAGAGATTCTTAGGTAATCAGTCTCTAAATCTGGATTTAGAAAAGCTCTAAAATCAGTTGATTTAGAAGATAAAAAAGCTGTAAACTTTGCTTTCTTAACCCTAGACATGATAATTACTGATGAAGAGGACTTACAACCCTGAGAGATGCTGAAACTGGAACGAATTTTGTTAAAATTTTGGACGAAGGAGAAGAACAACAATCGACTGGGTTCAAAAGCACAGTGGGAGAGTAAAATTTTAGGGTTTGAAGAGTAAGAAAGAGATAGGGAAAGGTAATTATAAGTGAGATAATGGAAATCAACGGTTAGGATTGAGTAAGAGATATTTTGGATCCCAGATATAAGTTAAACAGGTCAGGTTTTGGAGTAATATTCATTTTAAAAAACACAGTTTTCCCGTACTAGTCGACTAAGTCCATGGTGTAGTCAACTAATAACATGAATTAGTCAACTAATAGGTAATCCTAGTCGACTAAGTCAAGTATCCTGAAATAACCATGTCTCTGTTTGATACAATTAGTTGACTACTTTGTAGTCTAGTCGACTAATAAAGGGTATAAGTCGACTAATAAAAATATAAGTCGACTAATAATGAGAAAATATACTATATGAAAATGCAATCTATATGCAAATGAGTTTTTATATATCAGAAATTGCACAAATACCGGTTCTCTTTGAAATTTCATAAAAACATTCTCTTTAAGAGGTTTTGTGAAATATCAGCTAGTTGACTATTCGTAGATATAAAATTTAAAGAGATTATCACCCTTAATAGCATGATCACGTAAAAGTGATGTCGGATATCGATATGTTTTGTATGTGAATGATGAATAGAATTTTTAGATAGATTGATAGCACTTATATTATCACACAGGATAGATGAAGTTGTGCTAGTAATATGATCAGCAAAAAGCAGGCACAAAAATAGGTAAAAGAATGTAGGTCGATGTTACTTCTTTTGCGATTCTTTCGTAGTAGTAAGGTGGCTCTACGGGTCATATCCATAAGGAGGGAGAGCGATGAAAGCTTGATACGCTTTGTTTGTTCAAGAAAAGAGAAAGTTCATTATTTCAAATAAAGAATTTGAAAATAAAAATAAGTTGGTTTCAAAAATTATTTTAGAATGATTTGGTGGTTCGTAAAATTGGATTTTCTTAATGGTAAAAATGCATGGCTATCTTTCTACTAAGTGCAACCACTAATCTCTAATTCTTGAAGATGTGGCCTCACGATGGATCATAGGCAAGCATAACTCTTATGCATAGGAACTATTCATGTGAAAATCGAGTGAAAGTTCTTCCTTTAACTTTAGCTTACACGGTAAAAACTTAGACATTCTCTTATCAAGATCCAATTAAAGGCGAGAATACGGGAAGACAAAAGTGCACTAATGGTATCGGCAAAGTTAAAAGGAAATCTCTAACTTACAAAAACAAGCAAACTTTAAACTCTATAGATCATCAAAAACCCATTAAGCATGAAGTATAAGAGTGCTAATACTTGTAAGTAAGTTAGAGTTAGAACCCTCGTCTTAAGATGTCATAGCTCTCGTTTGCACAAGGTTTGTTTGATACTATTGACTCATTTGGGTTATCAATCAAGTTGTTAGAGATTAGTGGGTTAGTAGTTAGTTAGCCAAGCAATAAAGGAGTTAGTTAGACATGGTAGTAAATGAAACAACAAAAGAAAAGAAGAAAGAGAAAGGGAGTTACACTAAAATAAGAAATAAAGCAAATGGAAAATACAAGTAAATGGAAAGAAGAAAGAGAAGAAATTACTTGTATTAGCTTGTCACCCTTCAAATACAACTCTTACACACTCTCTCTCTCTCTCTCACTCTAATGGCTAAAACTAAAACTAGAAGAAGAAAGAAACAACAACAACTACAATCCTAAAAGCAACATAACAACAATGCTCTAAACTCTGGATCTTCTTCTCTTCAGACCCCAGGGGGTTTTTATAGGCACCAGGGGAAAGGGGGCCAGAGGAACAACCCCTGGCCCAAAGCCCGGGCGCGCTCGCACCCGTACGGCAGTGAAAACGCGGCCCAGGCCGCGTTTCTGGCACCTTGCCAGGGCAGCGCGCGCTTGGCTTTGGGCAGTGCGCTGTCCCTTTTGTCTCCTGTCAGACGGATCTTCTAGATTCGTGATTTGATGCCCTGGGCTGACAAAATCGCCTCCCTAAGATCAAATTTGGTAGGCCTTTAATCACCCATTAAATAGTGACTTAGGGTCTTCTTCTTCATTTGCAAACCATGGACCTAGGATCAAGCAAGTAAAGCTTTATTAGCAGAATTTTATATCAAATAAGTATGCGAATGTGATACAAATCATGCAAAATTATAGACTAGTCACACCCCCAGAAAAATAAAAATAAAAAATTATTGCACCACTTTCACAGGTGACGCGATTGCACTGAGCATGTGCAACAAGCCTTTAAACCTCTAGGGTTCCCTAGAGGAGGAGTGTTGTCTCCTGAGGGTTTTCAGCGGATTGCACCCACAAAATCCAGTAAGTGAAAAAATATTTAGTTTGTTAGCAAATCTCTTTCAAGAAAAAGAACTCTAAATCATCTAAGTAAAAATGACCGAATGATGTAAGAATTAGGTTCAACCCTCATAAGTCCTCCTATACTTAGCCTTCATAAAAGAAGAAATTATGGTTTTTCTTTAAATTTAGAAAGGATCTTGTACTTCTAACTCATTCTATTATTTTGCTTTAGATAGATATGCATAATGTGTAAGTGTGATTTGCTTGGGATTTTTTAACTCAACTTTGAATATCATTTAATTTTATTAATATTCATCTATTATTCTTGGTTTCATTAGGCTTTCTACTTTACTCATGTAACAAATATCAAACTGATGACTCCCAAACTAAATGATTTTAGGGCACCAGGAGGAAAAACACCCTCAGGTCAAATATGCCAGTAGAGTAGGCCACGAAATCATGATTTACTTATATATTATATATATTTATTGTTGTTGTTTTTTTTTTTTTGGCGTGAGTAATCATGCTTCTTGAGGCACAATTACCCAGCATTTTTTTTAGAGTTGTGTCTCTAAATTCCAAGCATGTGTGTGTGGTTTATGCATATTCTACTAAAGTTACATAAAAGATATAAGTTATTTTTCTTATTCCTCCCAACTCTTAGTCAAACCGATATTTCATTTTTATTTGAGCTAAAATAAAGATTTTTTAATAAGGTTCCCTTAATTCTTACAACCTTTTGATATTTTTATAAAGAGTATGAAAATTCTATTTTCATTCTTGAGATTTTTTTTCAAAGTAAAAAGAAAAAGTGAAAGTGTTTATTTTTTAAAGTACAAAGAAAAAGTGAAAGTCTTAGCAGCCCCCCACACCTATCTAATGCATTATCCTTAATGAATGACATGTAAATGCAAAGGCAATAAATAGGGTAAAGAAATGATGTTACCGCCTTCGTCGACTCAGGCAGGCCAAGTGCGAATAGACAAAAGAAATGTCAAAAAATATAGAAGGGGTAAGCATATAAACAATAAGTAATTTTTTAATTTTTTAATTTTTTTATTATTTTTATTATTATTTTTTAGTTATGGTGTGATGGCTATGGTTAGGTGTATGACGGGGCAAAAAGAGTCAGCACACTATCAACCTGTGATGCAAGCTTCGTGGTCAAAAAGGGCTTTAGTATTTGCCCATTCACTTTGAATTCCGTATTGTTCGTGGGATCGACAATAATCACAGTACCGTGTGGGAAAACGGTACGCACAATGAACGGTCCAGACCTACGAGTCTTCAGCTTCCCCGCGAAAATGTGAATCCTAGAGTTGTCCAGTAGAACCTTGTCTCCCGAGGCAAAGTTTTTTCGGTGCATGATCTGGTCATGAAAAAGTTTAGTCCTACTTTTGGTGATCCAAGCATTCTCATAGGCTTCATTCCGTATCTCCTCTAATTCTGAGATCTGCAGTCTCCTTAGCTCACTGGCCTTACTCAGATCAAATTGAGTTGCTTAATGGCCCATAGGGATGGTGTTCTAATTCGACTGGCAGATAACAGGATTTTTTGAATATGATTTTATAAGGAGACATCCCTAGGACTGTCTTAAAAGCAGTGCGGTAAGCCCACAATGCATCATTGAGTTTAACCGACCAATCCTTTCTGTTCTGTCCGACAGTCTTTTCCAAAATGAGCTTGATCTGTCGATTGGTGACTTCGACCTGTCCATTTGTCTGGGGATGTATGAAGTAGATAACTTGTGATTGATGGAATATTTTCGCATCAGAGCTTCAAAAACTCTATTGCAGAAATGTGATTCATTATCACTAATTATCGCTATGGGGGTGCCAAATCGGGAGAAGATGTTTTCTTTGAGAAATTTGACAACCACTTTGTTGTCATTGGTCTTAGTTGGCATAGCTTCTACCCATTTAGAGACGTAATCTACAGCAACCAAAATGAACTGGTTGCCAAAGGAATTAGGGAATGGTCCCATGAAGTCGATACCCCAAACATCAAAAATTTCAACTTCCAGGATTGGGTTCAGGGGCATCATGTCTCTTCTTGAAATTATTCGAATCTTCTGACAATTTTCACATATCTTGCAAAAGTGGAATGAGTCTTTGAACAAAGTGGGCCAGTAAAACCCACTCTGTAAAACTTTCTCTGCAGTCTTGCGGGACCGAAGTGTCCTCCGCATGCAAGTTATGGCAAAAGCTTAGCACACTCCTCTGTTCTTCCTCTGGGATGCATCGTCGAATAATCTGGTCAGGACAATACTTAAAAAGATACGGCTCTTCCCAGAAGAAGTACCGTACTTGGGCAAAGAAATGACACTGGTCTTGCTTTGTCCAGTTAGTGGGTATTTGTCCAGTGGACAGCTAATTGACTATGTCCGCATACCAGGGTTCCCTAAAAATGGACAGGATGCGCTCGTCTGGGAAATCCTCGTTGACTAGAGCTTGTATAACAGGTGCATTCGGAATTTGTGATAGATGATCAGCGACCACGTTTTCTATTCCTCATTTATCCTGAATTTTCAGGTCAAATTCTTGAAGCAAAAGAATCCACTGAATCAGTCGGGCTTTTGTTTCCTTCTTGATCGTGAGGTATTTTAGTGCTGAGTGATCCGTGAAAATCACCATCTTCGAATCTAACAAGTATGGCCGGAACTTTTCTAATGCAAAGACAACCGCCAAGAATTCCTTCTCAATCGTTGTATAATTATGTTGGGCATCATTCAAGATCCTACTCGAGTAATAAATCACGTACTGCCTATTATCGATGCGCTGTCCTAGAACAACACCAATAGCAAAATCAAAGGCATCACACATGATCTCAAACGGTCGTGCCCAATTAGGAGCAAAAATAATAGGCGCAGAAATAAGTTCTTGCTTAAGCTCCCCCCATGACTTGAAACATTCATCGTTAAAATCAAAGGGCACGTCTTTTGTGAGCAGGTTGGTTAAGGGCCTAGCAATCTTGCTAAAATCCTTAATGAACCGTCGGTAGAACCCAGCATGCCCTAGAAATGATCTAATATCCTTGATATTTTTGGATGGTGGAAGCTTAACAATCACTTCTACTTTAGCCTTGTCCACTTCAATTCCTCTCCTAGAAATCTCATGGCCTAAGACAATCCCTTGTCTCACCATGAAGTGATATTTCTCCCAGTTCAGAGTTAGGTTCTTTTTCTTGTATTTTTGCAGAACCAACTCAAGATGATGAAGACATTGTTCAAATGAATCTCCGTAGATGGAGAAGTCATCCATGAAAATCTCAAGAAAACGTTCCTCCATGTCGGAGAACAAATTGAGCATGCACCGTTAGAATATTACGGGAGCATTGCACAATTCAAAGGGCATGCGTCGATAAGCAAAGCTTCCGAACGGGTAGGCGAACGTGATATTTTTTTGGTCTTCTATAGCAATGGGGATTTGATTATATCCCGAGTACCCATCTAGGAAGCAATAGTACTCATGTCCAGCCAGGCGTTCAAGCATTTGGTCTATGAAGGGTAGCAGGAAGTGGTCTTTACGGGTGGCGACATTCAACTTTCTATAGTCGATACAAACACGAACATTGGTAGGCAGTCTTGTTTGTACTAACTCTTTTTGCTCATTTTCAACCACCGTAAAGCCAGCTTTCTTCGGGACCGTATGAACAGGGCTAACCTATTGGCTATCAGAAATGGAATAAATGATCTCATTATCTAATAGTTTCAAAATTTTCGCTTTTATTGCCTCTTGCATGAGTGAGTTAAGTCTGCGTTGTGGGTCCCTCCTGGGAGTTGCTTTATCAGTTAAATGGATTCTATGTTGAACTATTGCTGGACTTATCCCTTTGATATCCTTCATCATCTATCAAATGGTTTCCCTATGTCTTTTTAGAATAGACATTAAGCTGTCCTCTTGTTGCTCAGTCAGGTGGGATGCTATGATGACTGGCAAGGTTTCTTTTCCACCTAGATAGATGTACTTGAGGTGTTCAGGTAAGGCTTTTAGCTCTAAGGAAGGTGTTGCTTCATTGGAGGCAATCTCCGGACTTGCAATCTTATGATGAGGTATACTTGGGCTTGACGTTCAATCCACTATCGAATCTATGATCAGGTCTAGATTAAAATCCTCAGACTCCAGATCAAACTCTGCCTCTGTCTCTATCTCCATGCTTTCCTCATGCTCACTGGTCAGATTTTTAATAGAATTGACCTTAAAAGTCTGATCATTGATATCCCTGGGTTGTCTTCTAAGATTGAAGACATTGACTTCCTTCATCATGTCTCCAAAGGTCAATCGCATAGATCTGTTCCTACAGTTAATTATTGCATTGGCTGTAGCAAGGAATGGCGCCCTAAGATGACTGGAGTTTGAGACCACGGATTTGATACAGGTTGGGTCTCAAGCATAATGAAGTCAATGGGTTAGATGAAATTCCCGACCCGGATAAGGACATCTGTGATTTCCCCCTTCAGGATTTTCACAGATCAGTCAGCTAGCTAAATGGTGACTCGAGTTGGACTCAGCTCGCCCAACCCAAGTTACTGGTATACTGAGAGAGGTAGCAAGCTGATACTTGCTCCCAGATCAAGTAGTGCTCTGCTAATTTCTGTTTGTCCTATGGTGCAAGAAATTGTGGGACATCCGGGATCCTCGTATTTCACCAGAATGGGACCAGACAGAATTTCGCTTATAGTTGCCAAGAACACTTTCTTGGGCATATTTGTTTCTCTTCTTTGTACATATATCCTTAAGAAATTTGGCATAAGCTGGGACTTGTTGGATAGCATCAAGAAGAAGCACATTCAGTTTGACCTGGTTAAACATCTCAAGCATCTTCTCCATGTGCTTATTCTTATTGTTGTTCCTAAGCCTATTGGAAAAGTGTACTACAGGCTTATGAACTTGTTCAGTAGCTTTATCCTCGTTAGATGTTTATGGACTGATTGGGATGAACCAGAGGTGGAGGCTGGAGTAGGATCAATGTGGATTGAATTTTCTTTTTGGTAGACTTAGTTGTCCACCTTCTTGTCAGATCGAAGTGTGCGAACAGCATTGCACTGGTTGATCAAAGGATCCTGAATTTCATATGCTTGATTAGAGTTTTTTGCGTTAACTAGCGGTTGACTAGGTAAAGTACCCTTTGGTCTTTCACTTTGAGAGCTAGTTAATTGGCTCATCTGTATTTCCAATCTCGATTTGGCCTGTAAATGGTTGTTTAGCGTTTGTCCCTGATTTTGCATGAAAGTGGCCTGGACTTCATAAAAGCTTCCATGCTCTTCTCCAGTTTACTGAATTTCTTTTCTATTGGTGAACTTTGGGAGGAGGAAGATGGAGCATGACTGGGGAAATTTGGTGGAGGACTTGGATGGTGAAAATTGTTAGAGAAATTAGGTCTGGGAGGATTGTTCTGAGCCCAAGAGAAATTTGAGTGATTCCTCCAACCGGGGTTGTACGTCTGCGAGTACGGATTGTGCGGTGACCATGAGTATTCAGAATTTTTCTTCACGATCTTGCAGCGCTCAGTCTAAATCTTTCTTTAATTTTCTCTTTAATTTTTTATGTTATTCTTTTCTTGCATATTGGATTCCATGAAGTCATCAATAATCTTATGCATATGATTTTCTCTTTTCCTTTATTAGCTTCTTTTATTTTCAGCATCGTTTGGAGGAGGGAGACATCAAGGAGATGATAAGAATCAAGTTCACCGGTCATCTTCCTCTTTCCTTCGTACCAATCTCTTAATTTCTTTTTTTTTACTTTAGTTATTCAAATCTTCACAAAAAGGTTAGCATTTCTTTCTTCTTTTGCTTTCTTCATATTTTTATTTTTCTTTTACTTTCTTCTACAAGATCTTAATTAATTAATTTATTTTTTTAAAACAAAATTTTGACCTTCATCCAAGGGATTTCTCAATTAGAGTAAGTTAAAAATGAGATTTTTAATAACTAAAATTTCAAGAACAAGTCTCTGTTGATTCGATCCTATACTTGCCACTATACACTTTATTAAAAAGATTCTAGCAAGTTTAAGTTTCATAACTTGTACGTGATTCAACAACGATAGAGTTTTCATGAACTTCGAAACGCGAACATTTTTTCGCGTCGTTGCCGGGGAGGGACGGTAAGTTATTCTCTTTTTAGATTTACATTTTTGGTTAACTTTCTTCTTTGTTCTTTGTATACAGATTTAACAGTAAGGAATTTTTGCTACAGTAGACATATAAGTGGCCCTGAACTCTGCTTAAGAAAGCAAAGCCCAGATACCTTCAGATTTGCTACATTCCTTTGGCAATCTGAGTGAACTATTAACCTGTATTTTTGCAGGTTGGCTGAGTTGCAAAGCTAAAATTCTATAGCAATTTACTTTCTTGTTTATCTCACTGTACTTACTTTCTAACCTCAATAGTAAAATGATATTTGTTAAATGCTAAAAACGGTTTAGACTTACATTTAAGCACGTGTCTAATTTGTTTACATTTTATGTTACTGTTGAAAAGTGCAGGAGCAAACGGTACGTATGCATAGCATATAGTTTAGGAAACATTCTTGGGTGATATTTGCTTGTGAATGTTACTTTTCTATATCTTGCACACTTACAAAAATAAATCTTAAGGGCTTGTCCTATAAACATGATAAGGTGGGGAAGTCATTACCCTCCCTTAGCCCATAAACAATCTCCTCACTCACTAACCCAAGCCTAACTAAAACTGAGTAGACGTTGGCCCTAGGGACATCTCAGACTCAAATAGGAGACTGATCTAAGGGGAAAGTTGATTTGAATTTGACTCTTGCTAAATCGGTGTCTAAGGTTGAGAATTGAGGGGCGAAACCCCGAAGGCTGGTGGTTTGGCATAATTAGGCCTGTTGCTTTAAGCACGGATACCTCCCACCAATCTTGCCCCTACGTGACCGATTAACTTGTGGTCAGATTCGGCAATATACCCCACGTGGATATTCTAACCAGTTAGGAGTCGTCAAGGTCTAAGGTTTATCCTAACTTAGGATACATTTTTTTCTTTTCTTTTTATTTGTTTGCTTATTGGTTTGTTTTTCTTTGTTTGTGTTTGACATTTCTTGTGTGATATGGCTTATAACATAATTTTTTTCAATTTTAATGGTAATCCATGTTACACCCCGACCTCTTTTTCGGATATTACCAACCCGGCATATCATAACTTTAATCAACCTAGTGTGCCGGATTGGTCTTATCCGAGTCATTACATGCCCTAGTCGCAATACTATGAACATGACTGGAATAATCATCACTACTCTTCACAGAGTCAATGGGGATACAACTCCCCCGAGTCATATTGTCTACTACCCTACTAACATCCAGCTTCATATACTTCTTCTCCCGAACAATCATTAGAAGAATCAATTGACTGAGAAAAGAGGATGGATGCCTTAGATGATCTTGAGCGACGAATTAAAATTTTAGAAGACTCAAAATGCCGTCAAAATTTCCAAGTCACAGATCCTTACTCTATTTTTCAAGGAGAACATGTCAACTTAGAAAAGAGTATGAAAATCATGATTCAATGACAAAATGATCCACTTGATATGATTGAAGTAAGAATTAGTAGATTGGAGAACATGTGTAGGAATAAAAAAACTCTCCTTATTCAATCTTTGACTATTCCCAACACTTCTAGCCATATTGATGAAAATCAAGAACCATGGTATCTTAAAGACTTTGCCCAAGTTTCAATTTCACCACAAAGCCTTGAACTTGACCAATATCAACACATTGACGAATTGACAAGTTTTCATTTTAATGAGATTGAAATTGATCATGAATGTGAACCTGATCCCCAACTTTGTGATTCAGTTTCCATCTTTGAATCTATGTTGACTTCGGTATTCTTATCAATTTTGACCAATTTTTTGAGCCAACATTTATTCCCGTACCCATAAATTTAGAAATTGAATCACCACTTTTGGATAGTAACATTCCATTGATGGGAAAAGAATGTGAATATCAATTCTTAGACTTGGACTCAATGCTTGAACAAAAACTAACTCTCAAATCCAAAGTTGATTTTTTCGAGTTAGTATTGGTTCCTGAACCTATCATTCTTGAGTCCAAGTCAACCATTCCACCACTCAAATTCTTTTGTTGGACATAGGTATAGACCATGATGACTCTATGATGACTTTTCAGGACTGGTCATGTAAAGGGAGTAAGTTTCACGATAGGATCTTTCATGATCCTATTCATATTTGGGAATCTAAATATGTGAATAGAAAAGAGGTTAATAAAAGGTGGATTCTGTGAACCACTATATTATCTTGATTGGGTAGCAACGCTTGACCCAATTAGACCACTACCGGAACTGTAATACCCCGTTCCCGGAATACGTACTTAGTTGCGTATTCAGATTTTTGATCGTATTTTTTTCGATTTACTTCCTGTAATTATTCTGTATTATGAATTCCTTATGTGGTTGTTTTGTCTTGGATTTGGATTTGTGGTCTTGGAGTCAGCCCTAGTCTGAACCGAAGGCCCGATCCTAGTGTATTACTCGATTTGGTCTTTCCGGTATTCTGATTTGACCGATTTCTGTTTTAAATATCATTTTCCAATATTATATATTTTCTATGATTTTCTAGATTTTCTGAAATTAAAATGAAAGTCTTCAAAACCGGTGTCGGCCAGTGCCGCTGACCGATTCCTGGATTTTTAATTCTCAAACAGTTTAGAATTTCATGATGGTCCTTTAGGCTTTATTCCTTAGAATCATATTTTCTACCTACATTCTTTTTCTGAGGATTTTATGATTTTATGAAAATTCCATCGGAGTCGGTAGGTAACCGATTCCGGGATTTTTAGTTTTAAAACTATAAAGTATTTCTTAAAACGGATTTCACTATGATACTTAGTATAATATTCTTGATTTTTGATAATTATTTCGGGTCGTTCCGAGATACTTGAATTTCGGACGATTCCGGTATTTTTCCCGAAAGATTTCCGCATCTGCAACTGAATCCCGGAAATCCGCCACTTCCATTATTTTCATCTTCTTTCCCAAGAAAACATCTTCTCATTATAATTTATTTTCCTTTTTCCTTTTCCTTTATTTCTTTCCTTCCTCCACAAACCAAAGCCTTTTCCTATTTTCCAAAATTCCAAATTCCATTTTTCTTCCACCAACTTCCTCATTAAATGCCCTCTTTTTCTCTCTCTTCCTTGGCCGGCCAAGTGGCCAAGAGAAGGACACTCATCCCCCTCCTCCACTTTGCAAAAACCCCCTCTCTTCTACTTTAATTGCATCACCTTCACAAATCCAAAAACCTATAAATACTTTTCCTTTTCATTTCTAATCCTTTTTCACTTCATTCTTCACTTCACCTTTCTCTTTCTTCTCTTAACCAAGAGCCAAACCCTAGCCACCTCCATCTCCTTCATCTCCACCACCACACCTACTCCAACTTCTCCCCTTCATCTTCTTCCTCCTTCATCTCCATGGGAAGCCACCACAAGGTCATCAACTCCAACAACTTCATCAACTCCACCAACATCTCCACTCTCTTTTCCATCATCAACCACTCCTTTTGGTAAGTAATTTTCATCACCAAGGCTTGATTAATTCTTAGTATACTTAAGTTTATCTATCATGTTCAATTGTGTCTTCAAATCCATGATTATTTAGCCATCAAACAAAACCCTAGAAAATCTGTTCTGTTTGCTGTTTCCCACGATTAGTCGACTAGACCTATAGATTAGTCGACTAGAAAACCCTAGCTGAAACGTAACCTTTCTGGAGCACAGTTTTAGTCGACTTAGGTTATTTATTAGTCGACTAGAAACCTCGATTAGTCGACTACTCCCTTGACCCTAGTCGACTAACCTTTCCTGAACCAGAAACCCAAACTCTCTGTATCACAGTATTAGTCGACTTGACATGACTGTTAGTCGACTTGAGATGTCTGTTAGTCGACTACTCTTTCCACCCAGTCGACTAACTTTTCCTGGATCAGAATATCAACTCTCTGGAACCCAGTTTTAGTCGACTATACCAGACTGTTAGTCGACTAACCCCTCTATTAGTCGACTACTCTTCCACCCTAGTCGACTAACTTTAGCTGTTGTCATAGTTGATTTCTTTCTTGAATATGAACCCTATCCTCTAGACTTGCATCATATATTGGTATTGTTTGACTTGTCACTTGACAAACATCATCTTACCTTCTCTCCTTCTCTCTCCTCTTCTCTCTACATATTTATATCAGGTTTTGTGGCGCATCCCGAGCTTCCGTGGATTTTGGATCTTTTGGCATATTGGTGATTTAGGCGAGTAGTCTCGCCTCTATTTGAGTTTCCCGTTTCATCGGTCGATGAGTATTTCGCTTCTTATTTCCATATTCATGTATTGCACTACATTGCTTGTATTATGGTAGCTTCATCTTGTGCTTGTACCATGCTTATGATATGCTTGCTTCTTTATCGTATACCATGCGTGGCCGACCCTTCGTGGTCGTTGGGCTTTGAGTCACTTCCATGTTACTACTTGTCATTGCTTCAGACTTGTTAGTTGTATGCTCCCTTTTAACACATGTATATCACCTGACCATTTAATATGTTATCACCTGACCACCTGCCATGCTACTATTTGGCAAGACCCTTTAGTTATGCTATGACTTGCCCTGACTATTATTGATCTCTTGCCATGACTTAACCCGACTATTATCAATCCTTTGATATGCTTGGTTGTTTACTAAATATCACCACCCTGTCATGCTATCACTTGACACCCAGCATGATATACTTGACTTGTGATTATCACCTTTACGGGAACTTTACTTTATTTTCCTGTATCATGATCAGTGACTTGTATTCCTGCTTTATATGCAGCGACCTGACTATATAGTACTTATGTACTCCTGATTCCTGATCATGTCCATTTCCTGTTATTCCCGTAAAGTGATAATTAAACTAATGAATCCTAAAAAGGACCAACTTGTATTGGGTCGGGGGAAACATGCGGATATCAATATGTGTTCATGTTTACAGTGGCTTTTAGGAATGTTGTGCAACTACATGTTCCGGTCTGACCTGTGGGCCTCCAGGGGACCGAGGGGAGAGCTGGCTCCCTTATTCCTGTTATGAAAGGGCATACATAAGTCCCTCCTGTTTAGCCTTGCGGCTGGCTTCCGTTTCCATGCAACGGAACAATCCTGGACCGTGGTCCCGGGCATGCACGGGACCCACTGTAAACATAGTTCGTTGATACCCCCGCTAGTTTCCAATAACAACCTTGTTTTACTCGGATATGGATCTATGTGCGTTGGGACGCTAGTTCACATAGCTAGATATCAGGGTAAGACGAGTAATAATGTGTCATAATAATCGGCTCTTTAAGTTGTAAGTAGAGGTATGTGGAATGGGACGCATACTAAAGCCTGCAACTTAAACGGCTATGAATCTGTGATGTGCCTTACTATATTTGTTGTATTGGTTTTATTCGGATTTCCTGTTTTATGATTATTATGCCATACCTGTTCATGCCTGCTCTAACCTATCTGCCTCCTGAGTATTTCCTACTTGATACCATTTCTTATATACTTCATTTGTGTTCTAACCCTCCTGTCTTCTGTACTTGACACTTGTGCTCCTCCTGACTCGCCACCCGGCATCCATATTCCTACTCGCCTGGGGAGTTTCACTGACTCCCCTGGATTCTCATGTCCAGGTCATGGAGCTTGGAGCGTGTAGA
Source organism: Agave tequilana (assembly GCA_038442645.1). Classification (NCBI taxonomy): domain Eukaryota; kingdom Viridiplantae; phylum Streptophyta; class Magnoliopsida; order Asparagales; family Asparagaceae; genus Agave; species Agave tequilana. The sequence continues at coordinate 112,158 of JAVJIF010032812.1, forward strand.
TTCTCCCCCTTGCGGCTCAGAGTGGCGCAGCGGTAGCGTGGATCTCCAGCCGACCGTCCAGAGTCACATCCTTCCAGGCCCCCTGTATGCCTCTCGAGTTTCCTCTTAGCAAACTCGTGAGTGCCCTTTTTCTATTCATACTTGTACATTTCCTTGTATACTTGTATGTGAGCGCCCTTTTATGCTGTTCATATATGTATATCTCTTGTACTCTCGCATTTGCGCATATCTGTGATGTATTATTATTGTAATACTCATCACCTCTGGTGATAACTCTGTGATTGTATGTATATATGTGTTGGAATGTATAATGCACCATTTGCTTCCGTACTCTGATTCTTGTCTGTACTGATGCTTAGCGTATATACGGGAAGGTACTTCGGACTTACGTATATACGTTGCAGTGACGACCCCGTATTCGTGGAATCGGGGCTTTACAGGTTGGTATCAGAGCCTAGGCTCTAACTTCCTCAGTACGTCCAGAGGGCAAATTAATGGTAATGAAATTTGCAACTGGAATACTTGAGTCTTGGTTATACATTCCAACTACAAGTGCAGAGTTATCTACTTCTTGACTATCTTTCCTTTGATTCTTAATTCCTCCTATCCTTTCCCTGTTTTGGTTTTATGAAGCCTTATACTATCTTAAGATATGACTAGACTAGAGAGGTAGTGGCTGGTTCTGCATGAAGCTATTATGTGATCCCTTCGGTGAATTCTATGAAGCTTGGTATTCTCCAGATCGATCTTGATCTGGCTATCTTTCAGAAGTCAGCAGTCGGAATTCTCTACGGATATTCTACATTCTCTACTATATCGTTCAGAGTGATTGATGCCTGGTATTCGGGATTCTTAATTATCGGTCTTCTTTATTATTATGCTCAGGACTATCAGGGTTTTCTTTGTCTTCGATATTCTGGCTTATTTATTTCACAGCCACGACATCAGCAGTATTATTCAGCATTATTCGAAGATTTATACAGCCGGAAGTGCGGAGGATGATTATTGTTCAGTCGACTTGAGAGCCCTACCTCTAGTGCTTCATATCTTAATTGGTATAAATTCCACCGCTGTCCCCTTTGTATTCAATTTACCCCTTAACGAAATTGCGAGGACGCAATTTTTTGTAAGGTGGGTGGATTGTAATACCCCGTTCCCGGAATACGTACTTAGTTGCGTATTCAGATTTTCGATCGTATTTTTTTCAATTTACTTCCTGTAATTATTCTGTATTATGAATTCCTTATGTGGTTGTTTTGTCTTGGATTTGGATTTGTGGTCTTGGAGTCAGCCCTAGTCTGAACCGAAGGCCCGATCCTAGTGTATTACTCGATTTGATCTTTCCGGTATTCTGATTTGACCGATTTCTGTTTTAAATATCATTTTCCAATATTATATATTTTCTATGATTTTCTAGATTTTTCTGGAATTAAAATGAAAGTCTTCAAAACGGTGTCGGCCAGTGCCGCTGACCGATTCCTGGATTTTTAATTCTCAAACAGTTTGGAATTTCATGATGGTCCTTTAGGCTTTATTCCTTAGAATCATATTTTCTACCTACATTCTTTTTTTGAGGATTTTATGATTTTATGAAAATTCCATCGGAGTCGGTAGGTAACTGATTCCGGGATTTTTAGTTTTAAAACTATAAAGTATTTCTTAAAACGGATTTCACTATGATACTTAGTATAATATTCTTGATTTTTGATAATTATTTCGGGTCGTTCCGAGATACTTGAATTTCGGACGATTCCGGTATTTTTCCCGAAAGATTTCCGCATCTGCAACTGAATCCCGGAAATCCGCCACTTCCATTATTTTCATCTTCTTTCCCAAGAAAACATCTTCTCATTATAATTTATTTTCCTTTTTCCTTTTCCTTTATTTCTTTCCTTCCTCCACAAACCAAAGCCTTTTCCTATTTTCCAAAATTCCAAATTCCATTTTTCTTCCACCAACTTCCTCATTAAATGCCCTCTTTTTCTCTCTCTTCCTTGGCCGGCCAAGTGGCCAAGAGAAGGACACTCATCCCCCTCCTCCACTTTGCAAAAACCCCCTCTCTTCTACTTTAATTGCATCACCTTCACAAATCCAAAAACCTATAAATACTTTTCCTTTTCATTTCTAATCCTTTTTCACTTCATTCTTCACTTCACCTTTCTCTTTCTTCTCTTCACCAAGAGCCAAACCCTAGCCACCTCCATCTCCTTCATCTCCACCACCACACCTACTCCAACTTCTCCCCTTCATCTTCTTCCTCCTTCATCTCCATGGGAAGCCACCACAAGGTCATCAACTCCAACAACTTCATCAACTCCACCAACATCTCCACTCTCTTTTCCATCATCAACCACTCCTTTTGGTAAGTAATTTTCATCACCAAAGCTTGATTAATTCTTAGTATACTTAAGTTTATCTATCATGTTCAATTGTGTCTTCAAATCCATGATTATTTAGCCATCAAACAAAACCCTAGAAAATCTGTTCTGTTTGCTGTTTCCCACGATTAGTCGACTAGACCTATAGATTAGTCGACTAGAAAACCCTAGCTGAAACGTAACCTTTCTGGAGCACAGTTTTAGTCGACTTAGGTTATTTATTAGTCGACTAGAAACCTCGATTAGTCGACTACTCCCTTGACCCTAGTCGACTAACCTTTCCTGAACCAGAAACCCAAACTCTCTGTATCACAGTATTAGTCGACTTGACATGACTGTTAGTCGACTTGAGATGTCTGTTAGTCGACTACTCTTTCCACCCAGTCGACTAACTTTTCCTGGATCAGAATATCAACTCTCTGGAACCCAGTTTTAGTCGACTATACCAGACTGTTAGTCGACTAACCCCTCTATTAGTCGACTACTCTTCCACCCTAGTCGACTAACTTTAGCTGTTGTCATAGTTGATTTCTTTCTTGAATATGAACCCTATCCTCTAGACTTGCATCATATATTGGTATTGTTTGACTTGTCACTTGACAAACATCATCTTACCTTCTCTCCTTCTCTCTCCTCTTCTCTCTACATATTTATATCAGGTTTTGTGGCGCATCCCGAGCTTCCGTGGATTTTGGATCTTTTGGCATATTGGTGATTTAGGCGAGTAGTCTCGCCTCTATTTGAGTTTCCCGTTTCATCGGTCGATGAGTATTTCGCTTCTTATTTCCATATTCATGTATTGCACTACATTGCTTGTATTATGGTAGCTTCATCTTGTGCTTGTACCATGCTTATGATATGCTTGCTTCTTTATCGTATACCATGCGTGGCCGACCCTTCGTGGTCGTTGGGCTTTGAGTCACTTCCATGTTACTACTTGTCATTGCTTCAGACTTATTAGTTGTATGCTCCCTTTTAACACATGTATATCACCTGACCATTTAATGTGTTATCACCTGACCACCTGCCATGCTACTATTTGGCAAGACCCTTTAGTTATGCTATGACTTGCCCTGACTATTATTGATCTCTTGCCATGACTTAACCCGACTATTATCAATCCTTTGATATGCTTGGTTGTTTACTAAATATCACCACCCTGTCATGCTATCACTTGACACCCAGCATGATATACTTGACTTGTGATTATCACCTTTACGGGAACTTTACTTTATTTTCCTGTATCATGATCAGTGACTTGTATTCCTGCTTTATATGCAGCGACCTGACTATATAGTACTTATGTACTCCTGATTCCTGATCATGTCCATTTCCTGTTATTCCCGTAAAGTGATAATTAAACTAATGAATCCTAAAAAGGACCAACTTGTATTGGGTCGGGGGAAACATGCGGATATCAATATGTGTTCATGTTTACAGTGGCTTTTAGGAATGTTGTGCAACTACATGTTCCGGTCTGACCTGTGGGCCTCCAGGGGACCGAGGGGAGAGCTGGCTCCCTTATTCCTGTTATGAAAGGGCATACATAAGTCCCTCCTGTTTAGCCTTGCGGCTGGCTTCCGTTTCCATGCAACGGAACAATCCTGGACCGTGGTCCCGGGCATGCACGGGACCCACTGTAAACATAGTTCGTTGATACCCCCGCTAGTTTCCAATAACAACCTTGTTTTACTCGGATATGGATCTATGTGCGTTGGGACGCTAGTTCACATAGCTAGATATCAGGGTAAGACGAGTAATAATAACGTGTCATAATAATCGGCTCTTTAAGTTGTAAGTAGAGGTATGTGGAATGGGACGCATACTAAAGCCTGCAACTTAAACGGCTATGAATCTGTGATGTGCCTTACTATATTTGTTGTATTGGTTTTATTCGGATTTCCTGTTTTATGATTATTATGCCATACCTGTTCATGCCTGCTCTAACCTATCTGCCTCCTGAGTATTTCCTACTTGATACCATTTCTTATATACTTCATTTGTGTTCTAACCCTCCTGTCTTCTGTACTTGACACTTGTGCTCCTCCTGACTCGCCACCCGGCATCCATATTCCTACTCGCCTGGGGAGTTTCACTGACTCCCCTGGATTCTCATGTCCAGGTCATGGAGCTTGGAGCGTGTAGATTCTCCCCCTTGCGGCTCAGAGTGGCGCAGCGGTAGCGTGGATCTCCAGCCGACCGTCCAGAGTCACATCCTTCCAGGCCCCCTGTATGCCTCTCGAGTTTCCTCTTAGCAAACTCGTGAGTGCCCTTTTTCTATTCATACTTGTACATTTCCTTGTATACTTGTATGTGAGCGCCCTTTTATGCTGTTCATATATGTATATCTCTTGTACTCTCGCATTTGCGCATATCTGTGATGTATTATTATTGTAATACTCATCACCTCTGGTGATAACTCTGTGATTGTATGTATATATGTGTTGGAATGTATAATGCTTCCGTACTCTGATTCTTGTCTGTACTGATGCTTAGCGTATATACGGGAAGGTACTTCGGACTTACGTATATACGTTGCAGTGACGACCCCGTATTCGTGGAATCGGGGCGTTACAGGAACCATTGACTTAAGGTAATATTTTCCTTTCCCTTCTTCTTTTTCATGCATCTATGCATTAATTCATACATTGAGGACAATGCATGAGATAGGTGTTGGGGGCGGTTCTAACATAACTTAGGTTTTCTTTTTATTATTCAAAAAAATATTAATATTTTCTTTACTTTTAAAAACTTTTTGAAAATAGAAATAATATTTTACATATTTTTTGTAAGAAATTAAGTCAATTTTAAGGAATAGGAGAATCATAATTAGAATTTCATACACTTGGTCAAAATAAGATTATTTGTTTGATTTTTAAGATTAGGAAGAAAATTTGTGAAAGTAATTTAGTCTTGATCTTTACCTTGAAGAAATATGCACACCTTATATACTTACACACTTAGGGTTCAAAAATAAAGATTCTTATGCCTTATTAAAATATATATATATATATATATATATATATATATATGTATATTTATGAAAAATAACAAATCTAGTTATTGATTAGCTGGGTGCTTTGGCCTAAGAAAACCTTGGTATTTATGCAAAAGATAATTAGATAAGTTTGAAAATATATATATATATATATATATATATATATATATATATATATATATATGTAAATCCTCTGATTAAGCTGGGTATATGTGCCTCATGAAGCATAAGTATTCACGCCTAAAAGGGGTACATTTTATAAATAAAAACCCTTAGTTTCGTGGCCTTGTCTGCTCGAGTGTTTAAGTTCTTAGGGGTGTTTCCTCACCTGGTGCCCTAAGACCATCTGATTTGGATGTCACCAACTAAAGGCTCATTACATGGGCAGTTTAGAAAGCCTAATAGAACTGAGAAATAAATACCACCAAAAAGTAAATATAAAAAGGCACAGTGTTAGAGTTAAAGAACCCTTAGTCAAAATTTCACGATCACGAATGTGCATATGACTTTAGGGTAAAGTAACAGACTAGATGAAAAATACAGTTTGATTTCTTACCTTGATTGATAACAAATTTTGAATAAAGACTAAATTTAGGAATGAAAACTTCTGTTTTCCTATAACTTATAGAATACTTAATTCTTCCAATAATATTTTAAATATTTTTCTCTTTCAAAATGTGTTTTCAAAATACTAACACTTTGTTTCCCTTTCTTTATGGATTTTGTGGGTGTAATCCACTGAAAATCCTTACGAGACAAAACTCGTCCTCTAGGGGAAACGTAGAGGTTTAACGGCCTGTTGCACATGCTCAGTGCAATCGCGTAACCTGTGAAAGTGGTCTAATAATCTTTGATTTAGTTTTGTTATTTTGCTCGAGCAAAATATTGGTGTGGGGGTGTGATTGCACACATTTATTATATTATTGTTTATTACATTTTTCACATTTATCATATAATAAATCTGCTAAATTGCTTATCCTAAATGTCTATTTTGCAAAAAGACAATCATGAGGAGAAAGAGGATAGAATCAAATAAATATAAGTTAAATTCAGATTTAACTAGATCTATTTGGTTAAAGGAGAATGATCCCAAATACAATTGGTTAAATTTAGTTTTTGGTGAATAAAGTGGTTAAATCTAAAGATCAACCGAGGATAATGTCAAATACAGAGTCCAAATCCAAAGGGATAAATGGATAGAGAGAAGATCAAATTTGACTAAGATTCTGACTGGATATATTTTAGTATTTGAATCATAACTTTCGCTACCAAAATTCAAATCTAATGATTCAAGATGATTCAGAAATAAGACTTAAAGGGCTACAACTTTTAAGTTGATCACTATTTCTAATTCTGTCATTTGATAAGTTATATTCAGCTATCAATACGCCAACAAGCTACAGATCAGAACTGAATATCCACATCAAATCAAGTTTGGAGATAAAGGAAAGATTCAAATTCAGTAATATCCTGCTTCTCCTATATTCATACTCCTCTTACCTCTGCATTTTCCTATATATACCTGCAATCTCAAAGGCAAGAGGAGCAACCGAGCAGAGAGTAGAATTTAGGCTATATTGTAGTTTGTAACTTTGGTTTTTAGTTTTCTTTTATGTATTTTTTGTTTTATTTATGTAACTGAGAGGAGAGGAGACTTTCATGGAGGAATGAGATAAGCTTGTACTGAGGGTGATACCGGTGTAAGTGATCTTTTCTTTCATTGTTATTTGGATTGAATCGAAGTTTTTTTTTCTTTTCTACTCTTGTTTTCGTTTGCTTCCCTCTTCTATGTTTGTGGATCCAAATGAATCCGATAGCCTTGAAGTTGCCTTGTCCTTGCAAGTGCTGTTGATGGCTTATGCTGATGGATATCCATTTCTATGATAGTGTAGCTTACCCCTTCATTTCATAGTGTAAATCAAGAATGGGAAAGATCCTATTTGTCATACTTTACTCGCCTTCAAACAAAGGTACATCTTCGATATGGGTCAAAGGTAAGCAAGCGCCGAAGAGGTAAGTAAGTTATTTTAGGTTTTAACTTTCTTTTCTTTTAATTCTTTAGTTTAGAACACCACAATCTACCACTTCTTTTATCACTCTTTTTTCAATTTCTTTGTACATATTCATTTCTATTTTCTCCACCTTCTCAGTCTACCACTTCTTCCTAACTTTATTGTAATTTATTTTTCTTCTATTTAAGAACTAAAAGAAGAATTTTAACCATTAATTGTAGCATAAAAGAGAACTTGCTAAAAAAGGCTTCATCGCTAGTCTCTCCTTATAGATCATGACCCGCATAGCCACTTGCTATAGTGGTAGAATTGAGCATCTTGCACTATTGTTATAAAAATTCTAAAATTTTGTATTTTTATGTGCAGGTAAAAAACTTAATCAAATTTTAGTTTTGAAAATTAACATCTAAGTTTTTGCGCCGTTGCCGAGGACTTGTGAAAATTTTTGGTTTTGAAAATCAATATCTAATCTTTTCTAGTTTAAATTTAAAAAAATTTAAAATTTTAAAATTTTTTTCAGAAATGAAAAAAAATTCAGAAAGTTAAATCTTAAAAAAATATTCAAAATTCTTTTTTTAATTATTTTTCTTTCCATCCCTAAGATTTAATTTCAAATTTTTTTTTGCAGGGATATTGCATGAACAAAGGAAAACTTGCACGACAAGAAGAACCATGCTTGCTTATGACACATTGCTTTGCCAAAAATAAATAAATAAAAATTTGCTTGCTTCAGAGTCGCCAAAAAGGTTAGTATTTTCTAACTCTACCCACGAATCTCTTGTCAGTGGAGTTTTGGAGGTGCTTATTGATTGAATTTTGTTTTATATTAGTGCATACTTGCATAAAAAGATCTTAAGAGTTGTACCCCCTCACATAAGGTCGGGATTTCATCACCCGTTCCTTGCCTCAAAAATCACAATCGCATATAAGTTTTTTTTCTCAAGCTTAAACTAATTTAAAATCAATTAGAACTTAGCCACTAGAATTTCGAGCTCATTTAAGTGGAACTATTTTAGGAAGACTCCGGTGAACATTTTCAAGCTTTTGAAGAGGAACTTCCTTGTCTAGAAAAGGTGACTTACCCATTGCGACGGTGGCTGGCCTGGAGGAAGAACTGACTCGCTTGTTTGAAGGGTTTGACCGGTAAACCCACAATCCTTCCAACCCAGTTAGGAGCTGTCGAAGTAGGAAGAATTCTATTCTCTTAAGATTAGTGAAAAAAACTGATTACCTTTAAATTAAATTCAAGATAAAGAAAAATACTTGATTGCAATTGATTGGTTGAGTCATCTTGTGTGTAATCATATCTAGGATTTAGAAAATCCTTCATCAGGGCAGTACCCTGGTTCATGCGAATGTTAAGGGTCGATTGAATCCATTACTGTTTCTGACCCTACTGCAATACTGAGTGATGCTAATAAACCAAACAAATAATCTTAAAGGATTACATGTATCCTACAAGGTCCACCCAACCTTCCTGTATCACCTTGCCAGCCCTTACGGCAAATTTCGAGATTAAATCTGGGATGATACAGATGCTTCTAGTCTTTCGGGGATTGGCAAATGAGAACCTATATCAGCTCGTTAGGGAATTTGAGGTTATTTGTGAAACCATGAAGTATCATCAAATGACAGAGGAATCCCTAAAACTTAGGTTATTCCCCTTTTCTCTAAAAGAAATAGCCAAATCTTGGCTTCTTTCTCTCCAACGGGTTCAATTTCTACTTGGGTAGGATTAGCCGAAGCCTTCTATAAGAAGTTCTATTCTAAGCAGAAAACTACTACCACACGTCAAGCCCTCAACACCTTCCATCAACTACAAGGGGATACGTTCTTCACATATTTTGAAAGATTCAAGGATCTTTTACTTGAGTGTCTCCATCACGGATTCGAAAAGATCTATTTGATTCAAATTATTTATGAAGGGTTAGACTACTCGAATAAGACCATGATTGAGTCCCTTTGCAATGGAACATTCACGAGCAAAACAACCGATGATACATGGCAATTCTTTAAAGAGGTAGCAGAAAACACTCTAGAATGGGAGCCTGTTAGTATTGATAATAAGAAACTTACCACCTCAACTACCATTAATAGGGGTGGTATATATAAAGTCAACCCTAATTTTGAGAGTGATGCCAAATTAACATCAGTAGTACGAAGACTTGAAGCATTAGAATTAAATAAGGGAGCACAATCTTCAGCTCCCGAACCATCCAAGCCAGGGGGTCTCCCGTTTGTGTCCTTAGTGACAGCCAAGACCACTTGGTTGTACAATGCCTCGGGTTGCCAATTATCAAAGAGGAGTAAGCAAATGTACTAAATACATTTCGCAAGCCCTATCCCAACAACAACCCATTTAGTGAAACATACAATTTGGGTGGCGGAATTATCCCAACCTTTCATGGAAGTCTCCTCAAGGACAAGGATATGGTGGATCTTCATCATTTCAAGGACCATCTTTTGATAATCAATTTCATAAGAAAAATCAATTTAATACAACACCATCCATCCCTCCGTATGTCTCTCCCAATCAAAGAAAGCCATCTTTAGAGGACACTCTCCAATAATTCATGCAGAGTCAACTAATAACTAATCTAACTCAAGTCCAAATGCGTCAGAATCAGGATCAGACGATAGCCAGGCTCGAGGTTCAGATAGAAAAATTAGCTGCAACTATTAGGGAGAGAAAGAAAGGACATTTTCCTAGTCAAACTATTCCCAACCCGAGAGGACAACCTGCTCCTAAAAAATACTCTAACAGGCCAGTTTGAAATTAGTCCTGATTCAAACCGTCAAGTCCAAGCCATCCACACTTTACGGTCAGGCAAGAGAGTAGATAACCAAGTCCATGATCCACCAAACAATCCTAATATTGTAAAAGAAAAAGAAAAAAGGAACTAAAGGAGTCAACAAAGAAAGATGATCAAGTTATTATTGACAATCAAGATAAATCTTTTATGCCCAAAGCCTCATTTTCTCAACGTCTTCAACCAACTAGGAAGAAAAATCACTATGAGGGATTTTGAAAGTTTTCAAAAACGTCGAAATCAACATTCCCTTCTTGGATTCCATTAATCAGATACCTTCATATGCTAAATTTCTAAAGGACCTAACCACGGTCAAGAGAAAAAGTTCTGTACCTCGTGAAGCAACAATTGCTACACAAGCATCATGTCTCATCCAATAACCCATTGCACCCAAATATGAGGATCCAGGGAGTCCAACTATTTCTATTAGGATAGGAGATCAGGTTATGGATCGGTGTCTATTAGATTTAGGGGCAAGTGTAAACCTTTTACCCTATTCTGTGTACAAAAAATTAGGTTTAGGGGAGCTACAATCCACTAGCCTTACATTGCTTCTAGCGGATAGGTCAGTTAAGGTCCCAAGAGAATTGTTGAGGATGTTATTTTGAAGGTCGACGAATTCTATTTTCCTGCTGACTTTGTGATCTTAGACACTGAACCAGTTAGAGATCCAAGCAATCATTCCCCTGTGATTTTACGGAGACCATTCCTTGCTACTACTGATGCTGTTAATAGATATAGGAATGCAGTCATGACCTTGTCATTTGGGAATATGATAGTTGAGCTAAACGTTTTCCATACAGTTCCCAACCACATGTAATGGATGATCATAAGGAAGTCAACATGATTGATGTGTCGGTCAATCACACCTTTGAGGAGTTTTGCTACAAAGACCCCTTGGAGAAATGCTTTGACCATTTTGGAATGAATTTTGATATTGAGGAGTCTATAGAAGAGGTAAACGCATTGTTAGATTCTGTCCCCATCATGAACACCAGCCTATGGAGACCTAAGGTAGAACCCTTACCATTGTCAACATCTGTTCCTGTTTCATCAATCGTTGAGCCTCCCAAGTTGGACCTCAAACCTTTACCTAACACATTTAAGTATGCCTTCCTAGGTGAGTCAGAAACCTTTCCTGTAATCATATCATCTCATTTAGATAAGGACTAAGAAGAAAAGTTGCTAGATGTTCTTGAGGAATATAAGGAAGCCATAGATGGACCATAGTAGACATCAAGGGAATTAGCCCTCATGTGGTAATACACCAAATTCATCTTGAAGAGAATGCTAAGACCTCGAGAGAACCATAGAGGCGTTTAAACCCTATTTTGAAAGAGGTGGTAAGAGCGGAGATAATAAAATTGTTAGATGCGGGTATCATTTACCCTATCTCTGATAGTCAGTAGGTTAGTCTAGTACATTTTATACCCAAAATGTCCGGAGTCACAATTGTTACTAATGAGAATAATGAGCTGGTTCCAACTCGTGTTCAAACTGGTTGGCGAGTGTGCATAGACTATAGGAAACTCAACTCCATGACTAGAAAAGATCATTTTCCTATGCCTTTCATCGACCAAATGTTAGAACGTATTGCCGGTCACGCTTACTATTCCTTTCTCGATAGTTATTCAGGATATAACCAAATCCACATTGCTCGGGAGGACCAAGCGAAAACGACTCACATGTCCGTTTAGCACACTTGCACATCGTCGCATGCCCAAAGGGCTATACAATGCACCAGCTACTTTTCAATGGTGTATGTTAAGCATCTTTTTAGATATGGTTGAGCGATTTTTAGAGATTTTCATGGATGACTTCTCTATCTTTGGGTCTACTTTTGATGAGGGTTTATATCCTCTATCATTTGTATTGATAAGATGCAAGGAGAAGAACCTAGTTCTTAATTGGGAAAAATGTCATTTCATGGTGAAATCCGGGATTGTCTTAGGACACATTGTTTCTGAAAGAGGTATAGAAGTTGATAAAGCTAAGGTAGAGCTAATCACCAAATTACCACCTCCTAGAACTATTCGGGATCTTAGGCCATGCTGGATCTGCCGCTTTATCAAAGATTTTTCTAAAATCTCCAAACCTGTTTGTGATCTTCTAGCAAAGGTTGTTCACTTTGAGTTCACCCTTCTTGTCTGGAAGCCTTTGAAAGGCTAAAGACCGAATTAACTTCGGCATCCATCATCCAACCACCTAATTGGAATCTCCCATTTGAGGTGATGTGTGATGCTTCTGACTATGCTGTAGGGCTTGTCCTAGGCCAAAGAGTGGATAAACTTCCTCATGTCATTTGCTATGCCAGTAAGACTCTTAACGACGCCCAACTGAATTATTCTACCACTGAAAAAGAGTTGTTGGCAGTCATTTTTGCTCTTAACAAATTTCGTCCATACCTTATAAGTTCTAAGGTCCTAATCTACACCGATCATGCAGCTTTAAAGTACCTTCTCACGAAAAAAGATGCTAAAGCCTGTTTAATCTGTTGGATCTTACTCCTACATGAATTCGACTTACAAATCCATGATTAAAAGGGAGCTGAGAATATTGTAGCAGATCATTTGTCTAGGATTGTGGTCAAATCTGTGTCCGACTTACTACCTGTCCTTGAGACATTTCCTGATGAGCAGTTAATGTTTGTCTCCTCTTCAATTGTTCCGTGGTATGCTGACCTTGTGAATTACCTTATCACGGAACAAATGCCCGATTCATGGACCAAGCAAGAACGATTGCGATTCTTAGTTAGGGTCAAATGGTTCTTCTAGGATGAACTATACTTGTTCAAGTATTGTCCCGATCAGATCATTCGACACTGCATTCTTGACTCAAAATTTAAGAGCATCCTTTCATTCCATGACCAAGCCTATGGAGGTCAATTTAGTGAGAAGAAAACTGCTGCAAAAATTTTGCAATATGATTTTTATTGGCCCACTCTATTTCATGACGCTCATGTCTACTGTCAATCATGTGATCGTTGTCAACGACTAGGGAAGATTGGACGCCGGAATGAAATGTCGTTAAACCCAATCTTAGTTGTCGAAATCTTTGATGTTTGAGGCATTGACTTTATGGGTCTCTTTCTTATATCCCATGGATACCAATATATCCTTGTAGCAGTTGACTACGTCTCTAAATGGATAAAGGCAGTAGCATGTAAAACCAATAACCACAAAGTTGTGGTAAACTTCTTAAAGAGAAAGTATTCTCTCGTTTTGGCTTTCCTCGTGCAATCATCAGCGATGGTGGAAAATATTTCTACAATCGTACATTTGAAGCCTTAATGAGAAAATATTGCATCAATCATGGAGTATCCACCCCTTTCCACCCACAGACAAGTGGCCAAGTAGAAGTTTCCAATAGAGCCATCAAGACCATTCTATAGAAAATTGTGAACACCACTAGAAAAGATTGGTCTTTTCGCCTGACTGATGCCTTATGGGCATATAGAACTGCATTCAAAACTCCTATTGGAATATCTTCATATAGGTTAGTTTATGACAAGGCTTGCCATCTTCCTGTCGAGTTAGAACATAAATCATACTGGGCAATCAAATGCGTAAATTTTGATCTAGACAAGGTAGGAGAGTCTAGGAAACTTCAACTGAATGAGCTTGAAGAGATAAGGAACGATGCATATGACTGTTCAAAATGGTACAAGGATCGTAAGATTATGCATGATAGGATCATAACTCGGAAGGAATTTCAGCCAGGACAAAAAGTCTTGCTGTACAATTCCCGTCTATATCTCTTTCCAGGAAAATTGAAATCCCGTTGGACCGGTCCATACATTGTTCATAAGGTACACCCATATGGTGCAGTTGAGGTCCACGATACCACGGATGGTACCACTTTTCAAGTAAATTGCCATCGTTTAAAACCATACCGTGAGTATCTGAGCCCAGAAGCGGAGGAAATCCTTCTAGAAGATCCTGTTTATCAGGATTGATCTCTATACATACTAGGGATCCATTTATGTATTATAGTTTTTGTATATTTTTCTCTTAACTAGACAATGATGGATGACATCCACTCGTCCTCATCAGGTACATCTGCCCTTCACATTCTTACATTTGTAGCATGCTATGCATCCATTCATATATTGAGGACAATGCATGAGATAAGTATGGGGGATGGTTAACATAGGTTTTCTTTTAGGTTTTCTAAAAAATAAAATAAAATAAAATAAAAAAAGATAAAAAATAAAAAATATTAAAAAATATTCTTTGTTACAAAAAAAAACTTTTTGAAAAGAAAAATAATACTTTTGACTTATTTTTGCAAGAAATTAAGTTAATTTTAAGGAATAAAAGAATCATAATTAGGATTTCTTATACTTGGTTGAAATAAGAATATTTGTTTATTTCTAGGGATAGAAGAAAAAATTGAAAAAGTAATCCAGTCTTGATTTTTACCTTGATAAAAAATGCATCTTTTATATACTTACATACTTAGGGTTAAAAAACAAAGATTCTTATGCCTTATAAAAAAGAAAGAAAAAGGAAAATAAAGAAAAAAAGAAGAAGAAAATATATATATTATATATAACAAGAATCCTCTGATTAAGCTGAATTTTTGTGCCTCATAAAGTATGATTATTCATGCTTAAAAGTTGTTCATATCACCAAATAAATCCTTAGTTTTGTAACCTTGTTTGCTCGAGTCCTAAGTCTTTGGGGTGTTTTCTCATTTGATGCCCTAAAACCGTCCGGTTTGGGATCACCGACTAAGGCTCATTACATGGGCAAATTAGAAAGCTAAGAAATATTACAACCAGTATATACACAAATAAGGTATAAGAGTTAGAGTTGAAGAACCCTTAGTTAAAATATTCATGGACACAAGATGCATATGACTTAGGGTAAAATAATAGACTAGATGAGAATAAAATTTTATTCCTAACCTTAATTGATAACAAATATTTTAATAGAGGCTAAGTCTTGGGATGAATAATTGATGCTCTTATAACTTACAAGTTGCTTAATACTTGTAAAAGCACTTCAAATAGTATTTCCTCTTCTTTTCAAAATGTATTTCGAGAATACTAACAAATTATTCCTTTTCTTTATAGATTTTGTGGGTGTAATCCACTGATAACCCTCAGGAGACTACAACTCCTCCTCCAGGGGTAACCTAGAGGTTTAAAAGCTTGTTGCACATGCTAAGTGCAATCGCGTGACCTGTGAAAGTGGTCCAATAAAAACCTTAGGTTAGTTTTGTTTTGCTCGAGGACGAGCAAAAGATAAGTGTGGGGGTGTGTTTGGACGCACATATTGCATAAATATTATTACATTCCTACATATATTCTGTAATAAGTCATTATAAACTTACTTGTCTTAATATCCTAATCCTTACAGGGTGATAAAGAGAAGATAAACATGAATCCTATCCAAACAAACTCAAAAATTCAAATCAAACAGGGATCGACTCAAATTCAGAGAATCTTTAGTCTATCTTAGCTGAGGATTGGATTTACCAGATATAAAAATTAAAAGGAAAAATGAATTTTTGAAGACCCTTTTGGGTTTGCTGAGTATAAATGGATAGAAAGAAGATCAACGGATGAGATGAAGCAATTTAGATTGGATTCAGACTGGATATAGTTTAGCATTTTAATCATAACATTCGCTATCGAGTCTCAAATATGATGATTCAAAATGATCCAAAAAGAAGACTTAAAGGGCTACAATCTTTATGTTAATCACTGTTTCGAATTCTATCATCTGATATGCAATATTCAGCATTCAACATGCGAATAAGCTTCAGATCAGAATTCTGGATAAATCAAATTAAGTTTAGAGATAAGGAAAAGATTGAAATTCAAAAATAGCCAGCTCTTCTTATCTCCCTAAGCTATCCCTTATCATTATTTTTTTATAAATACATGTATTCCTTGAGAGAGAGGGGACACTAGAGAGCTGAAAATCTAGAAAAAGAGGGTTTTGAACATTATAATGCGAGATTGGAGAGGATCAAGGGCTTTGTATTTGATGCTCATTGAATAAAATTCAGAATTCTTCTTCACGATCTTGCAGCGCTCAGTCTAAATCTTTTTTCAATTTTCTCTTTATTTTTTATGATATTCTTTTCTTGCATATTTGATTCCATGAAGTCATCACTAATCTTATGCATATTCTTTTCTGTTTTCCTTTATTAGCTTCTTTTGTTTTCATCATCGTTTGGAGGAGGGAGACATCAAGGGGACGATATGAAACAAGATCACCAGTCATCTTCCTCTTTCCTTCGTAATAATCTCTTAATTTCTTTTTTTACTTTAGTTATTCAAATCTTCGCAAAAAGGTTAGTATTTCTTTCTTCTTTTGCTTTCTTCATATTTTTATTTTTCTTTTGCTTTCTTCTACAAGATCTTAATTTATTATTTTTATTTTTTTAAAAACTAAATTCCAACCTTCATCCAAGGGATTTCTCAACTAGAGTAAGATAAAAGAGAGATTTTTAATAACTAAAATTTCAAGAACAAGTCTCTGCGGATTCGATGCTATACTTGCTACTACACACTTTGTTAATAAGATTCTAGCAAGTTTAGATTTCATAACTTGTACGTGATTTAACAACGATGGAGTTTTTCATGAACTTCGAAACGCGATCACCTATGTCCAACAAAAGAATGTGACTTGGTGGAATAATTGACTTGGATTCAAGAATGATAGGTTCGGGAACCATTACTAACTCAGGAAAATCAACTTTGTATTCGAGAGTCAGTTTTGGTTCAAGAGTTGAGTCCAAATCAAAGAATTGAAATTGACATTCTTCTCCCATCAATGGAATGTGACTATCCAAATTTTGTGATTCAATTTCTTTATCTATGGGTATAAGAATAAATGTTGGCTCTAAAAATTGGTCCAAATTGGGCAATGATACCAGAGTCAACATAAAATCAAAAATGGAAATTAAATCACAATGTTGGGGATCAGGGTTACAATCACATTCAAGTTCAATCTCATTAAATGGAAAACTTTCCAATTTGTTCAAGGTTTGGAAATGGTCAAGTTCAAATTTGTGCGATAAAATTGAGTCTTGATCAAAATCTTCGAGACACCAAGATTCTTCATTCCTATCAATATGGCTAGGGCAATCAGGAATGGTCGGACATGTGTTAGGTAGAGTTTTCTCATACCTATCTTTCACTATGTTGATATAATGACTAATATGTGTTTCTAGCTTATTAATAAATTAGAAAAAAAATATTTTCGGATTGAATCAGGTTTTTCATACTCCTACCTGAGTCCATAGGTTCTTCTTCTTATTGTGGGACTTGGAACATGGAGTAAGGATCTTAGATTTCGGAGTCTTGTGGGAATTGTGAGTCCATCATTTTTAGTTTTTGTTTTTGGGACTTAATCATGACTTCTATACTTTTCATAGATGATTTTTCTTTTATTGGTTGATCATGACTAGGAAAATTATAGGCTGGATATTGGAATAGTAGTTGACAATATGACTCAGGGAGTTGTATCCCCATTGACTCTGTGAAGAGCAGTGGTGATTATTCTAGTCTTATTCATAGTATTAGGACAGGGGCATATATTGATTTGAATAAAACCAATCTTGTACACTAGGTTAGTTAAAATTATGATAGTCGGGTTGGAAATATTCGAGATAAAAGAGGTCAGGGTGTAATATTGATTACCATTAAAATTGAAAAAATTGTTATTATAAGCCATATCACACAAGAAATGTCAAAAAGAAACAAAAAACAAACAAAAAAACAAATAAAAAGAGAAAAAAAAAAAGCTAAACTAAGTTAGGGTAGACCTTAGACATAGACGATTCCTAACTTGTTATACTGTCCAAGGGGGGTGTATTACAGAATCTGACCACAAGTTAATCGGTCAGGTCGGGGCAAGATCAGTAGGAGATATCCGTGCCTAAGCAGCAGGCATAATTATGCCAAACCACTGTTCTTTGAGGTTTCACCTCATCAATCCCCAACCTTTGACACCGATTTTGCAAGAGTCAAATTTTAATCAACTTCCTCCTTAGGTAGTCTCCTATTTGAGTCTGAGATGTCTCTAAGGCAATGTCTACTTAGTTTAAGTTAGGTTTAGCTTAGTGAGTGAGGAGATTGTTTGTGGGCTAAGGGAGGGTAATGACTTTCTCACTTTATCTTGTTTATAGTATAAGCCCTTAATTATTTTAGTGCAGTGTACAAGTATATAGAAAAAGTAACACTCAAGTAATATTTCATACAAGAATGAACCTTATACTAAATGCTATGCACACCTTGGCTCCAGCACTCTTCAATAGTAAATAGAAAATATAACGAAATAGACATATGCTTAAATGCAAAGTCTAAACTATTTTTAGCATTTACAGTCAACCTTTTACTGTTGAATTAGAAATATATGTACATTGAGTCAAACAAGAAAATAAATAGGTACATATATTTAAACTTTACAATTTAGCCAACCTACAAAAGATACAGGTTAGTAATTCACTCAGATTGTCACGGGAATGCAGCAAACTTGAGGGCTTCTGGGTTCTGCTTTCTTGAGCAGAGTTCAGGGCTACTTATATGTCCACTGTAACAAAAACAATTCCTTGTTAAACCTGTACACCAAGAGTAGAGAAGAAAGTTAATCAATAAAGTTAACAAAAAAGAGTTACTTACTGTCCCTCCCCAGCTACGACGCCAAAATTTTATTGAGTTGTAACCTGCACAGAAAATCTAGAATTTCAAGTGCAAGTTCTCAATACTACAACCAAAACAAGCGGTTATGCGGGTCGTGATCCACAAGGAGAGACTAGCGATGGAAGCTTTTTGTAAGTTCTCTTTAGTTCACTTGAAATGGTTTTAAGTTCTTCTTTTAGTTCTTGAAAAGAAAATGAAAAAAAAAAGTTATAGTTAAGTTAAGAAGAAAGTGGTAAATTTAGAAGCTGGAGATATTAGAAAATAGATTTATATAAAGAAATTAAAAAAAGTGAATAAAAGAGTTAGGGATAGTGATGTTGGTGATCTAAACTAAAAATTAAAAGAAAGAAAACCTAAAAGAAATACTTACCTTATTGGTTAATGACTTACCATGGATCGTTGGCATATTTACCATGCTTTAGAGGCGATCAACGCATAATCCATAAGATAGATCTCAGTCTCCACTCATATTACATGATCAAGACGAACAAGAATAAAATGATACAGAATATTGAGGAGATCATCATCATGAGATATCGGTGGCAAATATACAACGAGGCTATACCGATGCTACTAGATTCGCTTAGTACTCATCAAAAATCAAAAGAGAAAGTGAAAGAAAAATAGAATAAAGAAGAAAAAAAGTATCTTTCGATTCAATTAAATAACAATGAAAGAAAAGAAGAATACTTACACGGGTGTCACTCTTAGTACAAGCACCTTTCTCATTCCTCTATAAAATTCTTCTATCCTCTCAGTTACATAAAGAAAATAAAAATTTACATTAATATAGAAAGAAAACTATATGTTAAATCTGTACAAGAATCTATTTTACTCTTTGCTCAATCGCCCCCTGTACATTGAGAATTTTGTAGTATTTATAGCAAATACAGAACGAAGGAGAGCGTCTGAATAGGGAGAGGAAACGCTCCCCAAATCTCACCAGATTATCGTGGATCTGCGGCTTTGGTTGAGGATCCGCGGCCTGGATGTGGCCAGTTGGCCACATCCACTGGAGGAGATGTCTGGTTTGATTTTTTCTCTCTTTTTCCAACTAGATTTTCTATTTGAGCTTCTGATTTTGACGATATCCTCATTGATCTTTGATTAATCGATTTGATTCAACAAAATCTGAATTTAAACAACTGAATTTGAGATCATCCTCCTCTAACCAAATAGATCTAGTTAAATCTGACTTTAACTGGTATTTAATTAATTTTTCTTCTTTCTCTCATGATTATCTTTTGCAAAATAGACATTTAAGACAAGAAAATTAGCATATTTATTACACGATAAATGTAGGAGTTAATTAAAAAATGCAAAATATGTATACGATCAGTGCATTACACGAGAGCCGAGCAGGGGGCCTGGAAGGATAGGGCCTCAGACGGTCTGCCGATGATCCATGCTTCCGCTGCGTATCTCTGATCAGCAACCGAAAGAATCCACATGCTCCAAGCTCCAAGATCTGAATATGCAGGTTCAGGGGAGTTAGAACTCCCCAACGAGTGATATATGAATGCCAAGTGGCATGCAGAGACAAGCACATATGTATCGATAAATCTGAATCAAAAGAGCATGCATTAAAAAATATATCATGAATACAAGCATACAGGAGCAGGTAAGGAGGCAGAAAGTAAAGTAGATAAGGCAACACAAGTTATCTCCTAAACTAACATAAAACCAATAAAACTGAATACGGGCAAAACCAGTTGTACAAGCTTAGGTCACGGCTCCATCAGACTAATGCGTCGAAGGAATAATCCAAATAAGGAAACCCTCATCTATATTTCTTTATCCTATGTTATCATAATCTGAGCGTATACAAACCGAGTGGAAAAATAACACAATGAATTGTATATTAGTATCTTATTATAATTAGGGCTGTCAAAGTTATAGGTTTTAGTATGTGTCCCATTCCCCACATACCTCCACTTACAACTTATAGAACCAGTTATTTGAAAACTAGTGAAGTTTGACGAACCATGTTTAGAATGGGTCCTGTGCTTGCTCGGGACAATGGTCCAAAGTATCCGATACTGAGCTAGAATGTACCGCTAGGTACCGGGATTTATTGTACGCCCAAACAGGAGTAGGGTATCATAGATCCTGTAGAAATAGACCTAGGGCTTTTGCATCCTGGCAGAAAAAACAGAAGGGGTAGGGATGTCAGTACACCCCACAGAATCCATGGTGGCTGCCAAGTGATCCCTCAAGAATGTAACCACGCGTTACACGATATGATCAACATAAACATGAAACTAATCAAGACCCATCAATTTTCCAAGCCCAGTGCAAGTAATCTTATTTATAATTCATTATGTGAATATCATTTTACAGGAATAGCAGGAGCAAGACAAGTTCAGGAATTCTGGAGTACATGAATACTAGGGATACAGGTCATTGTATATAATACGGGATAACTGGTACAGGATTTCCGTAAATATGATAATCACAGGTCAAGTGTTGACATGAAAGGTTGCAGGTGATGAGTGATATCATAACAGGGACAGGTGTCAAGTATTAGCATGTCAGGGGTCAGGTGATATCAGGCAGGTGATAGGTGATAGCACGCAGGAATTAGGTGTCAAGTAATACATGTCAGATAATAAACACAATAGATATTACTATCACATATTACAATATAGGAAAATAGTACTGATACAGGAGATAGGTACGAATATAGGAAAGTAATACATTTTTGAAAAATAGTATAAGTTCAGGTTTTAACTCTTCACAACCATCAAGAAGAATATAGTTAAATCATGAAGCAAGCAAGCGAGCACGTAAGCAAGCGAAAATCAAAGAAAAGCTAAGTAAGTTGGAGGCGCGGACATCAAACAGTGTTTAATCACTAAAGCGCTTGACGGAGCTATTGGAATGACTCGACTAAAAAGGCGAGTCTAAAATCCGGCAGAGTTCAGCATAGTAGACGAATCTAGTGATAAAGCGCTGAGTGCTAAGCATGCCTACCAGGCGGAGCATGAAAGACCTGACGGTCTAAGCGCACTGTTCTTTCGAGGAAGTGGGCGAGTTGAATTACACCTTGAGGGGGGTGAATAGGTGTGTAGCTAATCAAATGCAAATTCTAATCAATTTAAGATGAAATGATGCAGCCAATCACTCAAAAAAATACTTGAAGCCGGATTTCCCGTGAAGGGCTCTAAACTTCTCCTCGTGATTTCACTAGATAAGGATTGAGGTGCTTAATTGCTATCTTGTTGAGATGAGTATTGATTGATAAGAATGAATGAATGATATACAAGTAAATAGAGACAATAAATCAATTGCAAACAAAAAGATTTGTTCCGAGGTTCGAGCCACCGCTCTACGTCCCCGCCTTCACCACTCTGAAGAACTTCACTATCCACTATTAGATCTTCCACAAAGGAATCTTATAATAAGGAATTACAACCACTCAAAGTACACAACACCCCAATTCAATCCTCTACACCAGAGGCAGCACAAAGCCAATTGTGATAACAAGCTCTTGGTGATCAAGAGATCACAAACACTCTCTTAAAAAATCCTATAGAGTATAATGTAAACTTGAAGCTCAAGGATGTAAGTGAGAGTGAAAATCAGAAAAGAGAGATTTTAAGAGTAGAAAAACTCAATTAAAACTTTGAAAATAAGAGCACAAAAGAAAACTTTGAAACTTTTTCTTTTTGAAAGAAAAAACTAAATGTTCAATAGAATTTATTATTGTGAATATTCAATCCCAAAGACCCTTTATATAGGTTTTAAAAAAACTCTTTTAGAATTTTTTACCAAATCTGAAAGGGAAGAAATTGACCTAGAAATTCAACTCTCAACGTTTTAAAAAACATGTTAAAAAATAGATTTCAAATTCTGGCTGTTACTGCCAATCTAGGAGTTTGTCGGTCGACCGCCCGATTGACCAGCCATTTTAAAAAATTTAACCATTGGCTGGCGGTCAACCAATCAGTCGACCGTGTCAACCGAGGCCAACCTAGTTACAGTCGGTCGACCCTCTGGTCGATCGCAAAAGAGGATCGGTCAACCGGTCAGTCGACCGGGATTATGCACAACATGCACACCATTTCTACCAGAGGATCGGTCGACCGTGCAGCAGATCATTCTGGCCTGTAATAGGCACAATCAACTACCCAGTCGACCGGCCTAGGCCAAAAAAGGGTCAAGGTAAGTTTTGAAAAATCAAGAAAAATTTTAAATAATTTTTTAATGAATTTTGAAAGAGAGAAGACATGTATTGCAATGAGATGCAAGTTCTACACTGAGATATAAATTTCTAAGAAAAAGTGGTCCCCGTATCAAAATCAATCATGTCAAAAACATTCGAAAACGTGCATTTTTGTGTGTGTATATCTTTGATCCTTAAATCTATATTCTACTATTTAACAAACTAGATTCTTATAAGGTTTTTATCGACTACAAGTGTCTTCAATTGGATTTCTCTAATAATGACATTGAGTGCTTTGAGTTACAATCTCATACTTGATTACCCTTGAGCCATCAACACCCTCTTTTAGAGGAAGAAAGCTGATGATCTTCTTTGAACCCTGAAACACACTCCTGAACTTGATTAGTACCAAATAACTTCATATGCTTTGTTATCATCAAAACACAAAACTGAAAATTGTAACCTTTGGGCCAACAATCTCCCTTTTTTGATGTTGACAAAATATATGAGGTATTTAAAGATAAACAAAAGGAAAGAACTTTGAAAAAAGCTCTCCCTAAAGTTATGCTAGCTCTCAAGTATAAGATATCAACAAGTAATATGATAAAGGCACTGTAAATGAGCATGAACAAAAGAGCAAAATAAATACTCAATAAATACTTCTCCCCCTTTTTGCCATGCATAAAAAAGGGTAAGGAAAAATAACCAAAACAAAAACAAAACGGTTTCCATTTAAACTCTTTGTTTTAGTAGGACCAAACAAATCCATGTGGATTAACTCTAATGGTCTAAATTTCATGATATCCTGGATTGGTTTGAAAGAGGACTTGGTTTATTTTTCAAGTTGGCACGCATCACAAATGCGATCCTTTTCAAACTTCAAGTAAGAAATACCCTTCACAGATTCCTTAGAGTTAATTCTACATAGATGGTCAAAAGATACATGGCCAAATCTTCTATGCCATAATCAAAAAGCCTCATTGAAAGTATTTAAACATGTAGCATTGCAATCTAAATTTAGTATATCAATAATATATACATTATTTTCTCGAAATCTAGAAAGAATGCAAGCATCGGTTTTACCATCTAAAACATTGCAAGAAGAATTATTAAAAATAACTTTAAAATCTCGATCACAAAGTTGACTAATACAAAGAGGTTTGCTTGAGACCATCAACTAAAATAATATTTTCAATCAATGGAGATGAACCAACTTTAATGTTACCTATACCGATAATGTTACCCTTTGAGTCATCTCCGAAGGTGATGGTGCTACCTTCATGATACCTTAATAGGGTTGCAAAATTATTGTTGTCTCAAATCATGTGCCTTGAGTACCGCTATCAAGATGCCACTGCTCCCTACATCTTGGAGCCTTGGTGTATACCTACATCAAACAATTAAGTTGTTAATTTTTGTACCCATATTTTCTTGGGTCCTATGATGTTAGTACTTCGAACCCAAATAGGATTATTAGAAGCATTTATACGATCAAAACAAAATTTATCCAAGTGACCCTTTCGGCCACAATAAGTACATGAATAAACTTTACCATACATAAATGCATGATGTGTATGATGAGCTTAAGAAACATGGGCATGTTTAGTGTGTGGTTTAGAAGTATGAGCATATGTAGCATGAAATATTTCTTTGAAGAATTTTTCTTATAAAATTTGGCCACTAATCTAACCTTATCAAACTCACATTTATTTAAAATATTTCCCAAAATGTTGATTTTAATTTTTAAAATAGAAAATTTATTTTCATCAATCATGAAAAACTTTGCTTTACATGAAATCTTGAGTGCATCAAAAATCTTTTTGTGTAGATAAAAGAGCGGAAGATAAATCATCTTTTTCTTTAGCAAGAATGATTATTTTATTTTGAAGAACATCATTTTTCATTTTAGTTTTTAGATATTTCTTCTTTAGAAAATCATAGTTATTTGAAAGTTCTGCAAATGTTTCTCCTAATTCATCCATAGCTAAATCACAATCCTCAAGGAATGGTTCAGAAGTTACATTAGTTGTGTTATTATTTGCCATGAAACACACATTTACTCTATTCACCTCCTCTTCGAATTCACTTTCTGAATCCCATGTAGCTCTGAGAGCTTTCTTCTTGTATGGCTTTTTTGATGTGGAAGGCTTGTTTGAGGAAGATAGCTTGTTTTTAATTTCTGGACATTCGGTAATGATATGTTCGGGTTTCTGACAGTTGAAACAACTGATTTTCTTTTCTCCTTAGCTTGCCATCGTCTTCTATTTTTGATTTTTGTCTTGTTGTACATCCTCCTTACATTTCTTGTAAGGAGGGAAAGATCTTCATCATCTTTTTCTTCTTCATCAACATCAAAGATGGTGGGAGTAGACTTGAAGGCAATCGTCTTTTTCTTTTGCGGCGCCATTTCTTCTCTAACCTTCCTCTCCATCTCATGGGTCTTAAGGTTGCCGATAAGACTAATGAGTTCCATCTCTTCTTTGTCGTTTAACTCTTTCAATATAGTAGCCTTGACTTTCCATGAGGGTGGAAGTGCATGAATGACCTTTCATACTTTTTGATCATTGTCAATAGCATCACCTAAAGAACTAAGATCATTTGTTATTTTAGTAAATTTTGTAACCATATCATCAATGTACTCATGTTCATGCACAGTGAAGAGTTCATATTGGGAATGCAAGAGATCAATTTTAGCCTTCTTGACTTGTGATGCTCCCTCATGAGTGATCACTAGGTGTGACCAAAATCTCGTAGGTAGATTTGCAATGAATGACCATAGCTATGTCGTCATCGTTCAAGGCTTGAAGCAATACATAGTTTATGCCTTTGCATTGACATCAAACTCCTTGGTGGTAATATCGGACCAAGTGTCCTCATCATCAGCGGGTACACTAAAGGGTTTAGTCACTGCCTTTGTAACCCGACTTTCTAGGGATTGCAAATACATGGTCATCTTAACCTTCCATATGGGAAAGTTATGGCCATCAAACTTAGGAGGGGTCTTAATACCTTCGGCTATTTTTACTACAGTGGATGAGAATGAAAATGTTAATGAGATGATTAGCAAAATAGGATCTCTCTTAGGAGGTTAAGCCAAACACTAGAAACCAAGGCTGTGATACCAATTGAAACTACGCCTAGAGGGGGGTGCATAGGTGTGTAGCTAATCAAATGAAAATTCTAATCAATTTAAGATAAAATGATGCAACCAATCACTCAAAACAAGACTTGAAGCCGGATTCCCCGTGAAGGGCTTTGAACTTCTCCTCGTGATTCCTCTAGATAAGAGTTGAGGTGCTTAATTGCTATCTTATTGAGAAGAGTATTGATTAACAAGAATAAATGAATGATAAACAAGTAAATAGAGACAATAAATCAATCGCAAATAAAAAAAATTGTTCCGAGGTTTGAGCCACCGCTCTACGTCCCTGCCTTCACCACTGTGAAGGATTTCACTATCCACTATTGGATCTTCCACAAAGGGATCTTACAACAAGAAATTATAACCGCTCAGAGTACACAACTCCCGAACTCAATCCTCTATACCAGAAGTAGCACAAAGCCAATTGAGATAAGAAGCTCTTGGTGATCAAGAAATCGCAAACACTCTCTTTATAACTCTCTTACAAAACCCTATAGAGTATAAAGTAAACTTGAAGCTCAAAGATGTAAATGAGACTAGAAATCAGAAAAGAGAGATTTTAAGAGCAAAAAAACTCAATTAAAATTTTGAAAATAAGAGCATAAAAGAAAACTTTGAAACTTTTTCTCGTTGAAAGCAAAAACTAATATTTTCCATAAAATTTGTAATATTTAATCCCAAAGACCCTTTATATAGGTTTAAATAAACTCTTTTAGAATTGTTTACTAGGTTTGAAAGAGAAGAAATTGACCATAGAAATTCAACTATCCATGTTTTAAAAAATATATTAAAAAACAGATTTTAAATTCTGGCCATTACTGCCAATTTAGCAGTCTGTAGGTCGACCGCCCGATCGACTGGCCATTTAAAAAATTTGACCACTGGCTGGGGCCCACCGGTCAGTCGACCGTGTCAACCGAGGCCAACCTAGTTATACTCGGACGACCCTCCAGTCGATCGCAAAAGGGGATTGGTCGACCGGTCAGTCGATTGGGAATGTGCACAAAATGCACACCCCTTTTTCCAGAGGATTGGTCGACCATGCGGTCGACTATTTGACCTGTATTAGGCACGGTCGATCGTCCGGTCGACCGGCCTAGGCCAAAAACAGGGTCAAGGTCTGTTTTAAAAAATCAAGAAAAGTTTTAAATAATTTTTTTAATGAATTTTGGAAGAGAGAAGACATGTATAGCAATGAGATACAAGTTTCTAAACTGAGATATAAATTTTTAAGGAAAAGTGGAACAAGTATCAAAACCAATCATGACAAAAACAAAATAAACCACACTTTCAAAAATGTGCATTTTCGTGTATTTATATCTTTGAGCCTCAAATTTAATTCTACTCTTTAACAAACTAGATTCTTACAAGATTCTTATCGACTACAAGAATCTTCAATCGGACTTCTCTGATAGTGATATTTAGTGCTTTGAGCTATAATCCCATACTTGATTATCCTTGAACCATCAACACCTTCCTTTAGAGGAAGAAACCTTTTAGATCTTCTTTGAACACTGAAACACACTCTTGAACTTGATTAGTCCCAAATAACTTACAGAGTGAAAGATTGAAAGATTTTGATGATGGATATCAAAGTTATGCAGAGACATTTGGAGCTCTATCTCTAGCATTTATACAGAGTTCTGGTTGTTCAAACTCATATGAAGAATTTGACTATTTTTGTATATTTTTAGAATTTTTGTTAAAAGCATTGATCACACACAATAGTCATATAGTCGACTTAACCCCCAATATAGTCGACTAACATATAGTCTAGTCGACTAGGGCCTTCCACAAATTTATTCCTGCTCTCTGTATAACGTCTGTCAACAGTATTAGTCGACTTACCTCTAGGCCTTAGTCGACTAACTCATGCTATAGTCGGCTACTATTTTTCTGCTGGTCGACTAATTACAGTTTCCAGAAACTTGTCATCCGTATCAGTCCTTATATAGTCGACTTACTTCCTTTCATAGACGACTAATATAGGAAAAAATTATTCTTCTAGTCGACTAACCTCCATACCCTAGTCGACTAACAGTAGTTTCTAGCTGTTAAATAGTTACTGATTTCTGGTGTTTTATCCAACGTTTTAAATTTCAAATTTGAATTGATAACTTCCCTAACTGACTATAGATTTCACTTATAAATAGGCGTGTTATCCTAGAATGAATTCACCAATTCAAAACACATTTTTTTGCCCAAAAACTCTATTCAAAATTTTGTTTTTCTGAAAACTTGCTTTCACTTTTGTTCTTCACAAATTTCTACTCTATTATGAAGAATTCTGAGAGTCTACCTATAAGAGACCTTGTCCACAATCACATACAGATTCAAGGCTTATAGGATTGATTGTAATCACTCAAAGAGAAGTATTATACAAGAGCGTCTTCTTGGTGTAGAAAAGAAGTTGTACAATGTGTTGTTGTCTTCTTGGTGTAAAAGAGGTTGTACACATTTGGTAAAGAGTATTTGTCAAGTGGTGTACAGGTGTTGTTTTAGGTGTATCCAAATCAGAAAAATAAAAATCTCAAACGGATTGCTTGGGGACTGGACGTAGGTCATAAGAACCGAATCAGGATAAAATCTCTTATCTTTGCGTTTGCATTTTTTTGAGTTTTATTCTGTGAATTTTACTTTCTTGTGAGTAGTTTTATTTAAAAAGTTTAAACACTATTCACCCCTTCTAGTATTTGTGTTGCTTATTTATAGATCCTACACTTGGTATCAGAGTATGGCTGGCAACGAAGTTCCCTTCATCACAATTCAAAGAAGGACATTCTACACAATGTCCACCATTATTTGATGGATCAAACTACAACTACTGGAAGTGTAGAATGAAGATTTACTTGCAGTCACTCAACTATGAACTATGAAACATAGTGGAAGCACCATTCACCAAATCTACCACCAATTATGATGCTTGGAGTGAAGAACAAAAGAAGTCTGTCTCCCTTGATGCCAAAGCAATGAACGCACTTTACTGTGCCTTGAACAAAGAAAAATTCAATCGCGTGTCAATGGCCAGATCTGCAAATCAAATATGGCAGATTCTACAGGTAACCCATGAAGGTAAAAATAAGGTTAAAGAATCTAAAATTTCTGTCTTGTTCACAAGTTTAGATTCTTCAAAATGAAGGAGAACGAAACAATTTTAGAAATAATTATAGGGTTCACCGACATTACAAATTCCTTAGTAGCCCTTGGAAAGGAATACACGCAAGTTGAAAAAGTCAGAAAGATCCTTCGTGCACTCACATCAGATTGAGAGAAGAAAACCACTGCAATAGAAGAAGCGAATGATCTCTCAACAATGTCATTAAAAAACCTTATTGGTAATTTAATGGCATATGAAGTGCAACTTTAAGACAGAAAGAAGGATGAATAACAACTTCAATCAAAGAAGAAAGTACTTGCCTTCCATACATCCTCAGAAATGGACAATTCAGATGACGATAAAGAGGAGAAGGCGATGCTCTCAAGAAAATTCAAAAAGTTTTTAAAACAAGATAAATTTAAAAAGAATAAAGATATTAATGATAATCCTATTTGTTTCAAGTGTAACAAACCAGGTCACATATAGAAAGATTGCCCATTGATGAAATCAAAAGGAAATTTCAAGAATTTCAATAAGTTCAATAAGAAGAAGAAAGCCTTTCAAGCAACTTGGGATGATATCGATTCATCTTCCTCAGACGAAGAAGAGGCCACCGAAATCGCCAATATATGCTTCATGGCTCAAGAAAATGAGGTACAAGATTCTGATGAATTATTAGAAGCATTTAATGAACTTTATAATGATTTCAAAAATGAAAAGATTAAAAATAAAGTTTTAACAAAGGAAAATAAAAGACTCAACAATGAAAATGCAATTTATATTTCTCAAACATCTTCTTTAAATTCTCAAAAAGATGATTTTGAAAAAGTTATTTCATCTTTAAAAAAGGATAATGAAATTTTCTTAAAGGAGAATTCTATGCTTAAAAAAGAAACTATTTCTTTAAATTCTAGAATTACTATTTTAGATAAAGATTTGACTAGTTTGAAAGTTAAGTATGAAGAAATTTTGAAAAATGTGACAAAATTTAATTAAAAAAATAAAATTTAAATGATTTATTATCTTATCAAAATATGTCAAATCATCATTTTGGTCTTAGATTTTCAAAAGATAAGACTTACAAACCTACACATGTTGGTCTTGGATTTTCAAAATCTAATTTTGTAAAATCTACACATTTTTATAATAATAATCCATATAATTCTTTTGTGAAAAGAAATACTAATACTATTTCAAAAAGAACTAGGAACAAATATATCCTAAAAATCTAAATAATGTTGATAAAAATGCTTATAGTACATCTTATATACATGATGTGTGTAATTCTAATAATTATTTTTATACTAACAAATGGAGACCAAACTCCTATTGGATTTGGGTTCCTAAAGGCTAATCTTTTTCGGACCCTATCATGATGGGTACCATACAAAATATTTTTATCTTATAGGTACCTTATAAAGAAAAGTGGATACTTGATAGTGGTTGTTCTAAATACATGACAGGACACATTCAACTACTGCCTTCCGTTCAAATCAAAAAGGGAGGTACAGTAATATTTGGAGACAATAATAAAGGAAAGGTTATTGGTATCGGCATGGTTGGCAACATTTCGAAGCCCCTTATTGAAAATATTCTTTAGTAAGAGGTTTAAAACACAATCTATTAAGTATTAGTCCGTTATGTGATAAGGGTTATAAAATTATTTTTGAAAAAGATGCATGTCTTATATATGATACTAACATGAAAGATATTTTGTTTAAAGGTTTTCTTAACAATAATATTTATGAGTTATCAATAACTTGTATATCATCAAATGATAACTTATGTTTACTTGCTTCTAATAATGATTATTTTTTATGGCATAAAAAAATTTGGTCATTTGAATATGAAAACAATTTCTAAGATTTTTAAATTTGATTTAGTTAAAGGTCTTCCAAAAATAGCTTTTAAAAAAGATTATTTTTGTGATTCTTGTCAATTAGGAAAACAAGTTAAATCATCTTTTAAATCTAAAGATTTAGTTTCTAGTAATAGACCTTTATAACTGTTGCATTTGGATTTATTTAGTCCTACTCGTGTAATAATTATTCACGTTTTTCATGGGTAATTTTTCTAAAAAATAAAAATGATACTTTTAGTGAGTTTTCAAGTTTTTGTAAAAGAATTCAAAATCAAAAATCTATAAACATAGTCACTATTCGAAGTGATTATGGAGTAGAATTTGAAAATGAATCTTTTACAAATTTTTGTGATAAGTATGGTATTACACATAACTTCGCATTTCCTAGAGCATCTCCTCAAAATGGTGTTGTGGAGAGAAAGAATAGGATTTTGCAAGAATGTGCTAGAACTATGCTTATGAACAGTCATTTACCAAAATATTTTTGGGCTGAAGCTATTGCTACTGCATGTTATGTTTTAAATCGTGTGCTTATTCGACCTATTTTAAACAAAACATCTTATGAATTATTTTATAACAGAATTCTAAAAGTTTCTTATTTCAAGATTTTTGGATGTAAATGTTTTATCTTAAATACAAGAGATGCTTTAGATAAATTTGATGCTGATCCAATGAAGGTATTTTTATTGGATATTCTACTCAAAGTAAAGCATATAGAATATTTAATAAAAAAACATTTACTATTGAAGAATCTCATTACATGTTAAATTTGATGAATCTTTAACTAAGCCTATTTCTAATACTTCTTCACATGATGATGATGATATCATAGATACTCCTATTGATAATACTATTTTTCTTCTATTGATACTAACATTTCTAATATTAATGAGACTTCTACTGAGTTACCTAACACATATGTTGAAGTAAAGAATCATCCACATGATTTGGTTATTAGAGATATAAATCAAGGCGTTCAGATAAGATCTAAGTTGAACTACATGACACAAATTGCTTTCATATCACTCATTGAACCGAAGAATATCAAAGAAGCATGTGCAGATGATTTTTGGACTATTGCAATGCAAGAAGAATTTAATCAATTTATTAGAAATGATGTTTGGGATCTTGTACAACGTTCTACTGATCATCCAGTCATCGGTACCGGATGGGTCTTTAAGAACAAGCTTGATGAATCAGGTCAAGTTATTAAGAACAAAGCAAGATTAGTTTCACAAGGTTACAATCAAGAAGAAGGTATTGATTTTGATGAAACTTATGCACCAGTAGCTAGACTTGAATCAATTCATATTTTACTTGCTTTCGCTTGCTCTATGAATTTCAAACTTTATCAAATGGATGTTAAAAGTGCCTTTTTAAATGGTTTTATTAAAGAAATTGTTTATGTTGAACAACCTATAGGTTTTGAACATGAAAAATTTTCAAACCATGTTTTTAAACTTAAGAAAGCTTTATATAGTTTAAAACAAGCACCCCGTGCTTGGTATGATAGATTAAAAAGTTTTTTGTTAAATTCTTATTTTAAGATGGGAAGAGCAGATACAACTCTTTTTATTAAACATGTTAATAAAGATATCTTAATTATTCAAATATATGTTGATGATATTTTATTTAGATCTACAAACGATAATCTTTGTCAAGAATTTTCTAAGACTATGTAGAGTGAATTCGAGATGAGTCACATGAGTGAACTTACTTACTTTCTCAGTTTGCAAATAAAGCAAATGAATGATGGAATCTTCATTTCCCAGTGCAAGTATGCAAAGGAACTTCTGAAAAGATTTGATACGAAAAATTCTAGTCGTAAAAACACTCCGATAAGTACTATTACATTCCTAGACAAAGATGAAAATGGTATGAATGTTGATCATAAACTATATCGTGGTATGATTGTTTCTTTACTATATATTATTTTAAGTAGACCTGATATTATGTTTAGTGTTTGCTTATGTGCTAGATATTAATCAAATCCTAAGGAATCACATCTTAAAGTAGTGAAAAGGATTCTTCAATATATTAATAACACAATCAATTATGGCTTATTTTATCCGAAATCAAGCACATTTGATTTACTATCATATAGTGGTGCTAATTTTGCTGGATGTAAATCTGATCGGAAGAGTACTAGTGATACTTGTCACTTTTTGGGACATTCACAAGTATCATGGTTCAGTGAAAAGTAAAATTTTGTATCATATCAACAACCGAAGCAGAATATATCGCTGCTAGTGTTGCATGTACTCAGATTTTATGGATGACACAAACCTTATTTGATTAAAGTATGTCTATCACAAATTCACCTATTATGTGTGATAATACCAGTGCTATTAACTTATCTAAAAATTCAATTCATCATTCACGTACTAAGCATAATGATATTAGATATCATTTTTTACGTGATCATGCTTTAAAAGGTAATATTTTACTAAATTTTATATCAACTAATAATCAAATTGCAGATATTTTTACAAAACCTCTTAAAGAAGGTATTTTTATTAGATTTCTAAGAAATTTGGGTATTTGCAATGTTTTCGATCTTTAAATTTTTTTCAGAAATAATTTAAGGCATTTAGCACATATTACTCGACTTATCAAAGATTATTAGTCGACTTGATAAATCACTAGTCGACTTAAGAGTGGATCGGTCGACTAATTGCATCAAACAGAAACATGATTTTTTGAGTTATTCATTGTTAGTTGTATATCGACCAATTAGTCGACTAACATGACTATTAGTCGACTAATCATGGACCCTAAGTCGACTAACCTTGTCAAAATCTGTGTTCTGTTATTGGATATTTTACGTTCGAACCCGACCCGTTTCATAAAATTTGGATCCGATCTCTACCTATTTTCGATCCTAACTATTGATCTTTTATTTACTTCTCACTTTTACCCATCCCTCTCATAAAAACCCTTTGTTTTACCCTTGGTTCCTCTCTCCAGCCTCAGCTCAGTCGACTACAGCCTTCAGCACAGCATCAGAGAACCCACTTCCCTCTTCCTTCAATTTCTTGATATTCGTTCCAATCTCTGTCTTATACTCTCAATTCCTGCTTTCTCTACCTTTAATTTCAGTTCTAATCATGTCTAGGTCTAAGAAATCTAAGCTTACACTATCTTCTTCCTCATCTCAAATAGATTTTAGGGCTTTTCCTAAAAATCCTGCCCTAGAAGATGATTTTTTAAGAATTTCTCAATTAGAAATTTTACCTGGTAGATTTGTTAAGTATGAAGATTTTAATGACTATGATATGGTCTCTTATCTTCAAAATTGTGGTCTTTATATTATGTTTTCTACTGATTCTAGACAAGAGTATTATCCCTTCTTGATCCATTTATTTTACACAAACTTAACCTATGAAGATAATGATGATAATGTTCACATCTATTCTCTGGTTAAAGGTGTGCATATTAAGTTATCCCCAAAATCTTTAGGTCGTATTTTTTCAATTCCTTATCATGACTTATCTATTAATGACATTAATATGGATGATGCTGAGGTCTTATCAAATATGTTTCTTCCAGATTAAGGACTAACAATGTCTAACAATAAATTGAAACCTATTCCTCGTCTAATTGGTCTTATCCTCACCTATAACATATGCCCAAAATCAGGAGTTATAACTATTATTTCCGTGATTTAGCTATGTGTGTTTATGCCATCATGGCTGGTGTACAAGTGAATTAGGCAAAGATAATTTTTGATGCTCTTGTTAAGGACCATAATTCCTTCTTACCATATGGAGCCTTTTTATCTCATCTATTTCGGAAATTTCACATAGATCTTGCTTCCGAAATGAGTGTTGTCAAAGTTTTCAAGCCTTTTGATCGTGTCGTACTTCATCGTATGAAACTTCATGACTTTCCTCATCCTCTACCACAATCTCAACATCCACCCTCTCCTCATATCTAAAATTCAACTCAAGTTCCTTCCTTCTCCACTCAACCTCCGTTCACTGAACCTCCTTCCTCTCAACCACCTCCTTCCTATCCTGATGCTTTCTATAACTCTCTCTTTGCTAAAATCATGACTCTACGAGCCTAACAACAATCTATGCTGGACTCTCAGGATGCATTGCTCACAAATTAATCTTTACTGATGGACTATTTTATGAGTATGCAACTGAAGATGGAGTCTTTTGAAACAACTCAAAAGGAAATTCTGGATCTCCTTAAAACCCGTTTTCCACCACCTTCTCCTCCCGAATCTGACATTTGATGTATATGGAGTTGGCTTTGCTTTTTGTATTTTTTTTGTTATAACTCTTTTATTTTCTTATGTACTACTTGTTTTGTTATAAAAACACTCGTTGTTCATGTGTGTCTTTATGATCTATTATATTTCTCTTTTTGTTAATGACAAAGGAGGAGAAAGTTTGTGTTAGTTTGTGCTATATCTGTGCTGCATGTGTGCTATATGTTGTGATTCTTGATATCTGAATAAGATATATGGCAAAGATATATGGATATATGGATATATGACAATGTTGCAATGTTTATGACTCATGGATATATGGCAATGTTGCAATGTTTTATGACTCATTCAGGGAAGAACAAGAAGACTCATGTAGGGGAGAACAAGAACACTTGTTATATATATGTTTGTTATAACCTGTTAACTACAGGGGGAGTTTCTCTATAGGGGAGCTTTCATGCACAGGTTGTCATCATGAAAAGGGGGAGAATACTGGAGCTTACAGATTAAAAGATTTTGATGATGGATAACAAAGTGATACAGAGGCATTTGGAGCTCTATCTCAAGCATTTATACAGAGTTCTGGTTGCTCAAACTCATATGAAGAATTTGACTATTTTTGTGTATTTTTTGAATTTTTGTTAGAAGCCTTGGTCACACACACAATAGTCATATGGTCGACTTGACCCCCAATATAGTCGAATAACATATAGTCTAGTCGACTTGATCTATTATACAGTCGCTAAGGCCTTCCACAAAAATATTTCTACTCACTGTATGATGCCTGTCAATAGTATTAGTCGACTTACCTCTAGACCCTAGTCGACTAACTCATGCTATAGTCGACTACTATTTTTCTGCTGGTCGACTAATTACAGTTTTCAGAAACTTGTCATCCGTATTAGTCTTTATATAGTCGACTTACTTCCTTTTATGGTCGACTAATATAGGCAAAAATTGTTCTTCTAGTCGACTAACCTCCATACCCTAGTCGACTAACAGTAGGTTCTGACTGTTAAACAGTTACTGGTTTCTGGTGTTTTATCAATATTTTAAATTTCAAATTTGAATTGATAACATTCCTAACTGACTATAGATTTCACCTATAAATAGGTTGTCCTAGAATGAATTCACCGATTCAAAACACAAGTTTTCTGCCCAAAAACTCTGTTCAAAATTCTATTTTTCTAAAAACTTGCTTCCACTTTCTATTCTTCACCAATTCCTACTCTATTGTGAAAGAATTCTGAGAGTCCACCTATAAGAGACCTTGTCCACAATCACTTACAGATTCAAGGCTTATAAGATTGATTGTAATCACTAAAAGAGAAGTGTTGTACAAGGGCGTCTTCTTGGTGTAGAAGAGAAGTTGTACAAGATGTTGTTGTCTTCTTAATGTAAAAGGAGTTGTACACATTTGGCAAAGGGTGTTTTGTCAAGTGGTGTACATGTGTTGGTTTTGGATGTATCCAAATCAGGAAAATAAAAATCTCAAGCAGTTTGCTTGGGGATTGGACATAGGTCACAAGGACCAAACCAGGATACGATCTCTTGTCATTGCTTTTGCATTTTTCTGAGTTTTATTCTGTGAATTTTACTTTCCTGCAAGTAGTTTTATTAAAAAGTTTATAAACACGATTCACCCCCCTCTAGCGTTTGTGTTGCTTGTTTATAGATCCAACAGGTATATGTAAATAAACTACCTTAGTATAAACATTCATCACAGGCATAATACTTGTACAATCCTGGGCCCTCAGCCAAATACAAATACATGGGTGCAGCCCAATACAAAATAAGAATATAATCTAAAAATACAGAATAAAATACATAATCAAACCGTCAAAGCGGGAAACCCAAAAATGAGGCGAGGACACTCGCCTAAATTGTAATCACCTAAAGGGGGGTGAATAGGTGATGACTAATCTAATGTTCAAATAACGCAGAATTAAAAACTTATTAAACTAAACACCAAGTATAACACAAGAGTGTAGCCGGATTCCCCGTGAAGGGCGCTAGACTAACTCCTTAAGATTCCTCTAAATAAGAGTTGAGGTGCCACGTTGGCTCTCTTGGTTAAATACAAGTGTTAGCAAACAATCCTCAAGCATACACCAATTAAGCACAAGTTATATCTAGCAATTAATGATGAAGGCAATATAAGCATGCAAGATATAAACAAGTTAGAGAGAGAGAGAGAGAGAGCAATCGCAAACACGGGAGATTTGTTTCGAGGGTCGAGCACACTTGCTCTACGTCCCCGCCTTCAACACTATGAAGGATTTCCACTAAAATTGATCTCACAGGATCACTTGGTTCCGCAATACCTACAAGCTCTTTGGACTCTCTAGTCCCTCTCTTGTTCCCGCAAGAACACACCGCAAGCCAACTAGCTCGCCGATGCCGCACCTCAAACACCGAGTTCACACACGAACTCGAAACACCACGAACACACAAGTCCGCCTCCTCAAAGTACAAAGTAGAACTTTGGTGATCACAACACTGTAATCACCTAAAATCCTCTCACAACAAATATCCCTATAGGTAGATATAGCAATAGATAGCTCAAGTGTTTGTGTGAGAAAACTAGGATTGAAATGGTGGAGGAAAACACAAGAAAAGTCACTTTTCAAAACACTCTTGAAAATCTCTCCTTTTGATATGGCAATTTGGCACTTAAACAAGTGGAGATAAACACCAAATAGAGTTGGAAAAACTGGTTCAAAACCCACTTGAAAATCTTAGAGAAAACAGCCCCAAAAGCCTCCTTTAAATAGGGCTAGAAAAAACTAGTCGTTGGGCAATTTTTCAGCCCTGGCGGCTGACGGTCGACCGGTCCGGTCGACTGCCAATGGTCAGAATACTGATCGTTGGAGCCTCGATCGACCGGCCCGGTCGACCGCTGCCTGGAACAGAGAACAGAGTTCTCTGTCGGTCGACCGGGGCTTTCCAGAGAGCAAAAGCTCTCTGTGGTCGACCGGGTCGGTCGAACGGCCCTCCAGCAGACATGGCGTGCACATTCTGTGCACGTCGGTCGACCGACTTCAAGCTCGGTCGACCGGTCCGGTCGACTGACAGAAGCCAGGTCAGGGATTTTTGGGAAAAGAAAACTTGGTATTTTGACACAAATAAAATCCCATAAAATCACGAAAAGTCTACAAAAATAGTTTCAATATTATACTTTGATAATCAAACATGTTTGAAAAAAATCAAGACATGTTACAAACAATTTGAACTATTTTTGTAACTTAGAAATTTTGGCTAAAAAAAAAAACCGTATTTTTCCAAATTGGTTTTTCAAAACTTATTTTTCTAAAACTTCTCCAAATACAAAAACAAGATATTTTAAGCACTTTTGAAGCATAGAGTGTATGGATATGATCCACTACACATACATGGTGAAATATCTATGTTTTTGACATTTAAGTCTAAAACGGTTTTGGTTAAAAACACATGTATATATGAAGTCCAAAACCAAACCGGTATTTTTCAAAAAGAAAACTCTTTTGTATTATTTCACGATAAAATTCTTTTATGAAAACTCATCTAAATCGAGTGTGTGTGTGTATATGGTATACTTGAGCAATCCACCAATTATTCTATCCTTTACATTTTAATCTAAAAACAAAATCTTATAAAAACAAACCTAGACACAAGTCTTGATCGTGAAGGTCTTCACTTGAAGTCTTCTCATCTTCTTGACTTGGTCCAAACTTAATCCAACGAGCTAGACTCCTCTTGAGTACTTGATGTGGTCTTAATGCACAAGCTCTTGAATCAAACCGTGCTAGCTCCAAAACTTGACTTTAAATCTTTTGTTGAAGCTAAACACCTACTAAGATCTTGATCACAAATCTGAGACTAAATAAACACAAGATCATTAGTACAATAACTACATGAGTTGATCATTATCAAAACTAGAGTGATGGGCCTTTAGGCTAACAATCTCCCCCTTTTTGATGATGACAAAACTCATGAAGTTATATATGCATGGATTAAAGTAAAGCTTCAAGGAAGCTCCCCCTTTACTCATGCATCACAATAAACAAATAAATATGCAATGAAAGCTCATAAACATGTATGCAAATACAAGGAGATAAACATGCCAATTAAGCATAAAACACTTCAAATTTTTTTTCTCCTATTTGCAAAACAAAACATATTTGCATAAACATAAATCCTTCTCCCCCTTTATGAATAAAGCAAGGAAAACATGCATATATACTAAAATACTTCTCCCCCTTTTTGTCAATCATCAACAAAGGGGTTAAAGTAAAAACAAAACAATATTCTCCCTCTTTGTGTCAACAAAGAGGTGAAATCAAATCAACCAATAAAGAGATATATGCGATATACATTCATGAACAGGAAGACGTTAAGTTAACTTCCCTACATATATACATTACATGAAAGAGGGATGACAAGCCCTAATTCACATAACACATAATATGTAAAGCATGAGAGGAGATGTGAAGCTCCCTCCACACACGTGTACCGCATAAAGAAGAGTTATCAAGCTCCTCAATATAAGATACACTCAACATGAATTTATATGTAGAAGAGATGTTAAGCTCCCCTTGCATATAGGCAATACAACTCAAAATATTTTTAATTTTCAAAAATTTCATATTAAAACAAAATTTTGAATTTTCCTCAATAAAACAATTTTTGAGATATCACTTGTAATCAAATTTTAAGATATCATATAAAATTTTTTTTTAAAGGTACCACTTGTAAATAACCATTATAATTTTGAATTTTAATCAAAATAGAATCATATTGATACCAATTTTAAAAATAATGCATAAGCTTATTAAAATATCAATTGAGAAATCAATTAAAAATAAAGATTTAAATCAAGCTTAGCATAAACAAATTTTGTGCTTTAAATATGTAAATCGATTTTAACTCAAGCACAAACAAATCATATATATGTATGATAATAAAAATACCAATAGGAATTGATATTATGAAAATTATGAAGCATACATATATAGAAAACAAAATATGAGTATATACAAAAAATATCAATTGAGATCAAGCATATAACTCATAACCTACCACCCTTTTTTTATGCACAAGGTAAAAGATTTTCAATAAGGTTTGCAAGGCATAATCGCCCATCCGTCCACCCATAACGGTGTTGGTAGGGGTTTTCAAAAATAATTTAAAAAATATTTTAGCATTAAAAATTACTACCAAATGAAGAACAATAACTAGTTAAAAATAATTTTTGATAAACTAGTTAAAGATCCTTCAAACATGAAACCAAATCATATGTATATCATGAAACATACCAAATATACAAAATTCGATACTCAAGGTCCATAAAGCTCAAAATGATCATGTAACATAGTTATGAATAAACAAATAAAGTGTGAGTGTACAAAAGTTATGTAATTAGCATTT
The DNA here is from genome assembly GCA_038442645.1 of Agave tequilana. NCBI lineage: Eukaryota > Viridiplantae > Streptophyta > Magnoliopsida > Asparagales > Asparagaceae > Agave > Agave tequilana. The sequence continues at coordinate 152,905 of JAVJIF010032812.1, forward strand.
TTCATGAAAATAATCAATGAAGCTCAAATCAAACATGAATCTTATTTTTATCAAAACAAATCATGAAAAACATGAAATTTATTTTCATAAAAAAATAATCTTCTAGGCATATGTATGATTTATCCAATCCTAACAATATGCATACATATCCCAAACATAAAAAGAGTCCATAATGTAAGTTGCATGAAGGCAAATGACTCATAGGGTATACATGTATATTTATTAGATTTGAATACAAAAATATATATACATGAAGTAAAGCATATAATAGGCAAAACAAGCGTAAATGAGGAAATCATCAAAACTAGGTTATACATGTGCATATAGTGAGTACAAATGAACAATGAAGTACAAACGTATATGAATCAAATGTTGCTCACTAGTTGTACATGTATATATCCAAGTTTTGATAAAAACAACAACTAGTATTTACCACATGACGCACAAAACAAATAAAACATGAACATGTTAAAAAATATATATATATATATATATATATATATATATATATATATATATATATATGTAAATAAACTAGGAGTTTTAGAGATAGTTACCAACACATGAACTATACTCCAAATCTCCAAAATATGGTGGTCGTCCTACCAAACCTCCTTGATAGCAGTGCATCAAAAGTATGTCCATCATGTCCATGTGCATCCACCATCAAGGCACCATCCCTCTCACGTTTTGTGAGAGCCCACACCTATATCAAAAACAAAAGGTGGGGATTTTGGTACCCATTTTCTTTTGGGTCCTTAAGGGTTAGCATTGTAAGGAACTCAAACATTTTTCTTAGCAAAATTAATATGATGTAACTTATCAAAAAAAACTTTGCTAAATGGCCTTTGCAACCACAATGTGTACATTTGTACACTCTAGGATGCATATGTGTATGAGTGTGATCGTGGCATGCAAAATGTGCATATGCATGATGTGGGTGATGTGCATGAATATGTGGAGCTTATTTTTTGAAAACAAAGACTCCAATCTAGAATGGTTAAAAGCACATTTGCTCAAAGTTGAGCTTAAACTATAATTTTATTTTTCAAAAATTTAATTTCATTTTTATCAATACTAGCATGTAAGGCATGATCAACAATTATTTTCTTTTTAGAAACATTAACTTTTTCTTTTTCAACAATTTTTCTTTTCAAAGAGGTGTTTTCATACAAAGCAATTTCCTTTCATTTTTCCACCAAAATAATTTCATTTTTCAATGAAGTATTTCCTTCACATAAATCATTAAATTTCGAAAGCAAGGAAATATTTTCATTTTTCAAACTTTCATTTTCTTTTTCAATGCATGCAACTTTTTGTTTAAAGGAATCATTTTCTTTTAACATGCAATCAAATTTATTTTTCATTTTCTTATTATTTTTCTTAAGCAATTCATATTTTTCTTGAAGTTATTGACAAAATTATTCAAGTTCATCATGAGACATATCAACATCTTCATCTACCTCGGATTCGTTAGTTACCTCAAGGGGGTTATCCCCTTGGACCATGTAGCACACGTTGGAAGCGTCACTTCCAACATCCGAGTCGCTCCCCGCATAGTATTGTTCTTTTTCGCCAAGGGAGAGTATTGTGTTCCAAACTACAAAAGCTGAGTCAAGATTAGCAACCCTACATAAATAATCATTGTTTAGGGTAGATCTTAAAGCATGTAGGGCTTTTGAGTTAGCCTCAATATACTTGCTATTATTAACATATGAATCTTTAGTGGTAGCAAGATAAACATGAATACCTAGGCCTTTGAGGTACAAAGACATCTTAACCTTCCAAGTTTGGACGTTGAGAATGTCAAAAGTGGGAGGTGACATGAAATCCATGGTGTGTGTACAAATATTGTGATTAGCAACAAAATGAGGATCTTTAACTCTAGGTTGCTAGACCCAAATCAAGAGCACTTGTCTCTGATACCACTTGTAATCACCTAGAGGGGGGTGAATAGGTGATGGCTAATCTAATGTTCAAATAATGTGAAATTAAAAACTTATTAAACTAAACACCAAGTATAACACAAGAGTGTAGCCGGATTCTCCGTGAAGGGCTCTGGACTAACTCCTCAAGATTCCTCTAAATAAGAGTTGAGGTGTCGCGTTGGCTCTCTTGGTTAAATACAAGTGTTAGCAAACAATCCCCAAGCATATAACAATTAAGCACAAGTTATATCTAGCAATTAATGATGAAGGCAATATAAGCATGCAAGATATAAACAAGTAAGAGATAGAGAGAGAGCAATCGCAAACACGGGAGATTTGTTTCGAGGTTCGAGCACACTTGCTCTACGTCCCCGCCTTCAACACTATGAAGGATTTCCACTAAAATCATCCCACCGGATCACTTGGTGCCGCAACACTTACAAGCTCTTTGGACTCTCTAGTCCCTCTCTTGTTCCTGCAAAGAACACACCGCAAGCCCACTAGCTCGCCGAGGCCGCACCTCAAACACCGAGTTCACACACGAACTCGAAACACCGCGAACACACAAGTCCGCCTCCTCAAAGTACAAAGTAGAACTTTGGTGATCACAACACTTTGATCACCTAAAATCCTCTCACAACAAATATCCCTATAGGTAGATATAGCAATGGATAGATCAAGTATTTGTGTGAGAAAACTAGGATTGAAATGGTGGAGGAAAACACAAGAAAAGTCACTTTTCAAAGCACTCTTGAAAATCTCTCCTTTTGATATGGCAATTTGGCTCTTAAACAAGTGGAGATAAACACCTAATATAGTTGAAAAACTGGTTCAAAACCCACTTGAAAATCTTAGAGAAAACTGCCCCAAAAGCCTCCTTTAAATAGGGCTAGAAAAAAATTAGTCGTTGGGCAATTTTTCAGCCATGGCGGCTGACGGTCGACCGGTCCGGTCGATCGCCAACGGTCAGAATTCTGACATTTGGAGCCTCGGTCGACCGGCCCGGTCGACCGCTGCCTGGAACAGAGAACAGAGTTCTCTATCGGTCGACCGGCCCGGTCGACCGGGGCTTTCCAGAGAGCGAAGCTCTCTGCGGTCGACCGGGTCGGTCGATCGGCCCTCCAGCAGACATGGCGTGCACATTCTGTGCACGTCGGTCGACTCTCCCGGTCGACCGACTTCAAGCTCGGTCGACCGGTCCGGTCGACCGACAGAAGCCAGGTCAGGGATTTTTGGGAAAAGAAAACTTGGTATTTTAACACACATAAAATCCCATAAAATCACGAAAAATCTACAAAAATAGTTTCAATATTATACTTTGATAATCAAACATGTTTGAGCAAAATCAAGACATGTTACAAACAATTTGAACTGTTTTTGTAACTTAGAAATTTTGGCTTAAAAAAAAATCGTATTTTTCCAAATTAGTTTTTCAAAACTTATTTTTTAAAACTTCTCCAAATACAAAAACAAGATATTTTAAATACTTTTGAAGCATAGAGTGTATGGATATGATCCACTATACATACATGGTGAAATATCTATGTTTTTGATATTTAACTCTAAAACGGTTTTGGTTAAAAACACATGTATAATGAAGTCCAAAAATCAAACAGGTATTTTTCAAAAAGAAAAATCTTTTGTATTTTTTCACAATAAAATTATTTTATGAAAACTCATCTAAATCAAGAGTGTGTGTGTATATGGTATACTTGAGCAATCCACCAACTATTCTATCCTTTACATTTTAATCTAAAAACAAAATCTTATAAAAACAAACCTAGACACAAGTTTTGATCATGAAGGTCTTCACTTGAAGTCTTCTCATCTTCTTGACTTGGTCCAAACTTGATCCAACGAGCTAAACTCCTCTTAAGTACTTGATGTGATCTTGATGCACAAGCTCTTGAATCAAACCGTGCTAGCTCCAAAACTTGACTTTAAATCTTTTGTTGAAGCTAAACACCTACTAAGATCTTGATCACAAATCTGAGACTAAATAAACACAAGATCATTAGTACAATAACTACATGAGTTGATCATCATCAAAACTAGAGTGATGGGCCTTTGGGCCAACACAAATCTCTTAGAAAAAATCGCGAAATCCCCAAATCCAAAACACGTGCTCACGCGCACACGCGCATGGCACACCCATAATCACTACGGGAGAGATATTTTTAGAGAGAGTTAAAGAGAGAAAAAGATCTAAGAGAGATATAAAGAAAGAGACCTAGAGAGAAAGAGAGAGCTAGAGAGAAAGAGGTCTAGAGAAAAAGAGAGAGCTAGTGAGAGAAAGAGAAAATTGGAGAGAAAGAGAGAGTACGTGAGAAAGAGAGAGAAATAGAAAGAATGAAAGTTTCGCAGGAGAGAGGAACAGAGAGAGTGAGATCCACAGGGGGGAGAGAGGGAAACAAATAGAGAGAAATAGGAGCAGTAGCCGCCCTTGCTCACGGCTAGAGCCCTGGCCCTGGCCGCGCCCTGACGGTGCCCGAGGCGCGTACAGGGAAGCACCAGCCAGAGATGGCCGCCAGCCACCCCAAGGTGGAGGGAAAGAGGAGGGATATTGGGTGGTGATGGTTTGAAGGTGGAGATAATGCTGATGGTGGTGATTTTGGGTGGAGGAGTTGGTGATTTGGTGGTGGATTGATGAAATTGGAGGGAGTGGGAGATGTAGGAAGTAGTGGGAGTTGTAATTGAGAAGGAGGAGGTAGTTTTTTGGTTGTGGTGGTGGATTTGAAGAATTTTGAGGTGAAGAAAAGGTGGTGTGGTGGGATTTTAAAGGAGACGATTGAGATTTTGGAGTTAGAGTGGTGAAGGGGATGGTGGCTTGGATATTGTGGAGTGGCACCTGGGGGACTCGGTCGGCGGCTACGGTGGCGCTGGGCCCAGGGCGGCGATCGCCGGGAGGAGGAAAGGGAGAAAAAAGGAGAGAGAGGTAGAAGAAGGAGAGAGAAGGAGAAAAGAAAAAGAAAAAGAAAAAAAGAGAGAGTGAAAGAGAGTGATGGAAATGGGAATAATAGGGGCAGTCCCATGGGGGTAATGGGTGGGCAGGTGTGTGATGAGGGGAAAGAAAAAGAAAAGAAAGAAAGAAATGAAAAGATTCCAAAGTAATAATATTATAATAATATCAGAAAATATCGACTATTCCAAAAAAATCTCCAAAAATACCCAGAGATAGAAAAATCACCTCGAGAAATAATATAAAATTAGTTTTTAGAAAAAAATCATTTTAAAATTAAAATTCTTGGAATCAACCAGTGATACTGGCCTGACACTAGATCCGGTGGAATTTTAATAAATTTAGAAAAATCTCTAAAAATACATTAAAGTAGAAAATGTGATTCTAAGAAATAATGTGAAAGTGTATTTTAGTAATTCGATTCTATTTATAAATTAAAATTCTTAGAATCAACCAGTAATACCGGTCGACACCGATTTTGAAGATTTTGCTATTTAATTCGGAAAAATTTCAAAAAATCATGAAAAGTCTAAAATATTGAAAAATGATATTTGAACTAAAATTTGTCAAATCTAACTATTGAAAGACTAAATCAAGTAAAACAGTGGAATCGGGTCCCCGATTTAGAGTAGGGCTAACTCTGAGTCCATGAATCTGAATTTAATGCAAAACAATCACATAAATAATCATAAAAGAAAAACAACTATGAGAAGAAAATCAAAAAATATGATAAAAAATCTAAATCCATATCTAAGTACATATTCTGAGAATGTGGTGTTACAACTTTTATTCAACCAGAGTTGATATCTTTCAGTACTTGAATATGGGTTTGGGTAACAAACTTGAACTGGACTGTCAAGAGCTGGCAGCCTCTCAACAAGGGCACCTTCATAATGTCTCACTAGACTATACATCCAAGGAGGGGTCTGGGATCTACTAAGAAATATGGCGACAAGTAGGTGTAATTCCCCGATCCCATGGATACAGAGATGTTATTGCAACGTATATACGCAGGTCAAGTGCCCTCACATATATACGCCAAGTATCAGTACAGGTAAGAATTAGAGTATGAAAATATGTAGTGCATTATATATTCTAATATATGAGTACAATTACAAAGTTATCACAGAATATTACATAATATTACAAGAATCTTATATCACCGATCAGCACAAATGTGAGAATACAAAGAGACACATAAGTATGAACAGTACAAAAGGCGCTCACGAGTTATAAAAGGGAAACTTGAGAGCCGAGCAGGGCGGCTGAAAAAATAGGCTCTCAGATGGTCGACCGATGATCCACGTTTCCGCTGCGCATCTCTGATCAGCAACCAGGATAATCCATAAGCTTCAAGCTTCGAGATCTGAACATGCAGGTCCAGAGGAGCCAGAAACTCCCCAACGAGTGGTGTGGTAAATACCAAGTGCGTGTAGGGACAAGCACACATGCATCAAAAAATTTTAATCGAAAGTCATGTATTGAAAACCGTGTCATGAGCACTGGCATACAGGCGTACGCAATGAGGTAGTAAGTGATAAGATATACAGTTGTGATATCAAGCAAGGAACATACATGGTATAATATGATAAGAGCAGGAAGCCATTAGAATAGAACACAAGTGCTAAGTCAGGATGTATACATATATAATAATAATAATAATAATAATAATAATAATAAAACTAGAAATCCAAAGTAAAATTCGATGAAAGCAAATATGGCAAAACCAGCGGTACAACCTAGTTTACGCCTTTATAAGATAAATATGTCAAAGAAATAATCCAAACAAGGAAATCCTTATCTATGTATCATATATCTCACATCCTCGTAATCTAAGTCCATATAACCAAATTGCAAAACACACAATGAATTATTAATTGGCATCTTTTATTATTATTACTTATCCTACTCAGATGTCTAGGTATGTAGACTTGCATCCTAACACTCATATATCTACATCTGAGTAAAACAAAGTTGTTATTGAAAACCAACGGGGGTATCAATGAACAATATTTACAGTGGGTCTCGTACATAACTGGGGCCATGGCCCAGGATTGTTTCATTGTTGGAGGACAGAACCTACCGCGATGCATTCAAGAGGGTCTTATAGGATACCTTTTCAGGATGGTACTAGGAATATAGAGAGCCAGCGCTCCCCTCGGTTACCTGGACGCCCTCAGGTCGAACCGCAAGTTTTACTTGCATAATATACTAATATCACTGTAAACACAAACATATATTGATATCATCAATTTCCCCTAACCTGATGTAAGTTGTCCCTTTTTATAGTTTATTAGATAATTATCAGATTACGAGAACAAGCAGGAACAAGTTAGGAGTTCATGAGTATAGATGTATCAGGAGTACGATCTGTACTGGAATATATCAGGATATTTCAAGATGTTAGGTTATCATTCCTGTATCGTGATAATTATAAGAGTCAACTATGTAATGTCAGATGTCAACTAATAACTTGACGGGGGTTAGGTGATATCAAGCAGGTGTTAGGAGACAACACGGTAAATGTTAACACATCAAACGATACAAGAAAACAGTATTGATATAAGAGTTGCAAGAAATAATATTGTCTCAGAAAAATAGCATAAATGAGATTTCAAACTCTACACAACCATTAATAGAAGAATATATAAACTGTTAAGTAGGAAATTAGCGAGCAAGTGAACATCCAAGTGGAGTTAAGCAAGCTGAAGGCACGGACAGTAAACAGTATTTAATCACTAGAGCGCTTGACGGAGCTACTGGAATGACCTGGCTTAAAAGGCGAGTCTAAAATTTGGCAGAGTTCTGCCTAGGCGAATCTAGCGAAAAAGTGTTGAGCGCTAAGCATGCCTACCAGGCGAAGCATGAAAGACTAGACGGCTAAGCGCACTCCTCTTTCGAGGAAGTGGGCGAGAGCCCGAAGGCTAGAGTATGCCTGGGGTCTAAGTGCACTCTTAGTAACTACTATGAAACTCATAAGTTTACAAGGCCTAACACCTATTGGGCAGCCATCCGAAAAGTGGGCAGAAACCCCGAGGCTGTACAAGGGTACCTTCATGAGATGTTAGAATCACACGTGCACACATATAAATGTGATAATAACTAGGATACCATGTAGTGGTGAAGCTCGTAGGCAAAGTATGGAGCCCGGAGGCTAATGATTAGTCTCTAATATTGCATAATTTTTATCACATCTGCATATTTATTTTGTAAAATTACGCTAATAAAGCTTTGCTTGTTTGATTCTAGGTCCATGGTGTGCAATGAAGAAGAAGACCCTAAATCACCATTTAATGAGTGATTAAAGGCTTACCAAGTAGCCATTGACCTTAGGAGGAGATTCTGTTAGTACAGGAAGATCAAATTCAAAATCCAGAAGATCCAGCTGACAGGGGACAGAAGAGACTGCACGTAGCAAGCGGTCAGGTGCGCGCTGCCCTAGTAGGGCCGCATTTTTGCGGCCGTACGGGCGGGCCCGCACCCGTGCTTTGGGCCAGGGGTTGTCCCCCTGACCCCCTTTCTCATGGTGCCTATAAATACTCCCTTTGGGTTCAACAGGGAGGATATCTAGAGTTTTAGGAAGTTATTGTTATCTTGTTTTTAGGATTATAGCTGTTTTATGTTTGCTTCTTCTTCTAGTTAGTTTAGTCATTAAAATGAAAGAAAAAGAGTGTGAAAAAGTTGTATTTGGAGGTGACAAGCTTATACAAGTAATTACTTCTCTTTTTCTTTCCATTTACTTGGTGTTTCATTTGTTTCTACCTCTTTGTTTTATTGTGTTACTCTTTCTCTTTACTTCTTCTCTTTGTTGTTTCTTTTACTATCATGTCTAACTAACTCTCTTATTTCATGGTTAACTAACTACTAACCCACTAATCTCTAACAACTTGATTAATAACCCAAATGAGTCAATAGTGTCAAACAAGCCTTGTACAAACGAGAGCTATGGCATCTTAAGAATAGGGTTCTAACTCTAACTTACCTACAAATATTAGCTCTCTTATATTTCATGCTTAACGGGTTTTTGATGATCTATAAACTCTGCTTGTCTTTGTAAGTAGAGATTTTCCTTTTAACTTTGCCGATACTATTAGTGTACTTGTTCTTCCCTTATTCTCGCCTTCTATTGGATCTTGATAAGAGAATGTCCAAGTTTTACCGTGTGAAGCTAAGTTAAAGGAAGGACTTTCATTCGATTTCCACGTGAATAATTCCTATGCATAAGGGTTATGCTTGCCTATGATCCATCGTGAGGCTACATCTTCAAGAAGTTAGAGATTAGTGGGTGCACTTAGTAGAAGTTAGCCATGTGTTTTTACCATTAAGAAAATTCACTTTTACAAACCAACAAACCAATTCAAACAATTCTTGAAACAATACTTGTTTTCATTTTCAAATTCTTTATTTGGAATAAAGAACTTTCTCTTTTCTTGAACAAAGAAGTCGCATCAATCTTTCATCACTCTCCCTCCTTGTGGATACTACCCGTATAACCACTTTAGTAGAACGCAAGAATCATAAAAGCAGTAACATCGACCCACATTCCTTTACTTACTTTTGTGCTTGCTTTTTGTCGATCAAATTTTGGCGCCGTTGCCGGGGAGGGAATGACTTTATTGTTCAATACTAAAGATTTTTCTTTATTTTGTGTGTAAGAGAAGTACCAAGGAGCTAACTACAATGAAAAGCAAGATTGGTGGTCGGAGACCATTACAGGAGGAATTCATTTGCCCTCGGGGAATTCGTGTAAAAACGAATTTCTTCGATTGAAGTACTAACAAAAGATCTTTTGCAGGGTTGCTGAAAATCGTTCAAATTGCTTTCTCAAATTTTTAATTCACTTGTATGCTTCACCTTATACGTTTGTAATAATTCAACAAAAAGCCATTTGTTGTTAAATTGAAAATCGAATTAGACTCTTGCATTTAGGGCACGCTCTATTTCAATTCATTTTAATTCTGTTGAAGAGTGCTAGAGAAAAGGTACGTGTGCATTCATATAGAATACGATCAACATTTTGGAGTGATTTATCGCTTTGAGTGATATCTTGTTGTGAATAAACTGTACACTTGCACAATAGATATTAAGGGTAAAATCTCAAATAAACAAGATAAGGTGGAGATTTCATCACCCTTCCTTAGCCTAAAAACTATCACCAAGTGCACTCACACAACCCAAGCCTTAACTAAAAATGATAGACGTTGGCCCTAGGGATATCTCAGATTCATTAAGAGATTAACCGAGGGTGAAAATTGCAAGAACTATACTCCTACAAAATCGGTGTCTAAGGAAAGTGGATTGAGAGGTAAAGCCTCGAAAGCTCCGTGGTTTGGCATAATTAAGACTGGTGCCTCATGCCCGGATACCTCCCACCGAGTTTTGCCCTTTCCTGACTGATTCGCTTGTAGTTGAGTTCCTGCAACAACCTCCCCGGAGAATTGACAATTAGGAGTCGTCTAGGTCCAGGTACCTTAGACTAAGGCTTGGTGGTGGTTTTTCTTTCTTTTGTTTGTTTTTTTTTTTTCAAATGTTTGTTGTCTATACGTTGTTTGTGGTGTGCTGCATGCAAGAGTGGATTAGCGATCCTGTAACGTCCAGATTAACCAGAAACACTTCTCTACCTTTGCATTCAGAACGGTGATGGCGTCGCTGCAGGATAGGTTTTACCTGATCAGAATCTCACTTCCATCTTGCATAAAACATCCTGAAGCGAACGGTAATAACTTCAAATTAAAGCCCCAATTCATCAACACTGTTCCCAATTTTCATGGTTTAGAATTGGGAGATGCATACTTCTTTGTTAGGGAATTTGAAGAAGTATGCCTTATGATGCGCATTCCATAGCTAGGAGATGATGTCGTTAGGTTGCATTTCATTCTCTTTTCCCTAAAGGACCTAGCTAAGAAATGGTTGTACAGTTTGGCGGTAGATTCAGTTACAACATGGGATGATTTCGTCAAGGTCTTCTTGAAGAAATTCTACCCAATTCACAAGACTGCCCTCATCAAAAAGAATATCTTGCAGTTTAGGAAAGAACCGAGCGAACCATTCTGGAGATACTTTGAACGATTCAAAGATCTTCTAGCTCAGTGCCCTCATCACGCTGTAGAGAAATAGCGTCAGTGCCAGATTCTCTATGATGGATTGGATTATCAAACGAAAACCCTATTAGAAATCAAGTATCAGGGAGGGTTCTTATAAAAGGATGAAAATCAGAATTGGGATTTGTTTGAGGATTTAGCTGAGAAAACCATACAATGGGAGCCATCCGGGAAAAACCAAGAAATTCACAGTCCATAGCTTAAAAAGGAGGGCTCCTATCCTTAGAATTATCCATAGCTATTGATCAGTCACATATATTGCATATACATTATCACCTTACCATACTTTTTAGCTAATAAATCCTATTAATAAGTCTTCTTCTTCTTTGTTAAATGTAGGCCCAATTGCTAAAAAGAAAGGAAGGAGAAACAAGCACAAAAGCCCATCAAATTTTGATTTAATTCAGAATAAAATTCAATCAAGAAATCAGGGCAAATCTTTATATCAGAGAGGTTGAAAATTGGTTGAAAAGAATCCTCCTAAATCAAGCGGTTGAAGTCAACAATCAAAGGCTGTTTCGTCAAATCTTGGAGCAAAAATGAGAAAACCAGTAGAAGATATAGGCGAATCACCAAACCAGAAGAATCATCCAATTGGGTGTGGCCAACTGGACACACTAGGGCCGCAGAAACGCGGCCCTAGCCGTGTTTTCGCGATTGGTTGCGTTTGTTGGGGGAGCATTTGCTCCCCCAATCTTTCTACGATCTCCCCCTCTGGTTTTTCCCTATAAATACCAGTTTCAACAGAGAAAAGAGGAGCGAAGACTAGGATTAGAATTTTTATTTATTCTTTAAGGATTTAGGCTCTTTGTTAGATAGTTTAAAAGTTATATTTTATTTTGCAATTTGTAGTTCAGTACAAACACCAGTGAGAGAGAGGAATTGAGTGATTGTATTCTGAAGATTGAAGTGACATCAATACAAGAATCAAGCTACCTTTTCTTCCACTCTATTTTACGGTATGTCTTCCTTTAATTACTTGCGTTGTTCTTTGTCTTTCATGAGTAGCTAAATCAATTTTTTGGGCTCACTAATACTCCTCTCTCTGTTCCCTCTTCTTTTCGAATGGTTTTGATGAAATGACCCAATGAATCATTTGCATGCCTAAATTAAGCCTTTCTTCTTGAAAGTGTTCTTGAAGGCACATGAGGATGGGTTAGATTTTAACTTCTACCTCTTTTCAAAATGTCTCTTGAACTTGTTTTTATCTCATACTTGAACTTCTTGATGATTTAACATTCAACTAAAGACGATTTCTTAAAAAATAGAATTAACCTTTCCAACCATCTTATGTGTCTTGCTTAAAACTTTCTGGAATCAATCTTAAGTTTTGCCTATGATCAAGTTGAGGCATTAAGATTTTCAAGAGAAGAATATATCATTGAGTAGTGAGATAGTGAGCCCAGATTTTCTTCTTCATTAAAAAATAACAAATCACTTTTTAAAGTTTATACAAAATTCACCTTTTCCAAAGCCTTCTCCAAAGTTACAATTTCTCTTTTAATCATCTCCCTTCTTTCTATTCTCTTTTCAATTAAAAAAAACGAGCACAATTCTTTGTTACTAAACAAAACACCGAAAACCTTTCATCACATTCCTCCTCATGGACACGACCCGTTAGCCACAAGCTACACGATAATTTCTTAACTCTTTGATTTTTCAATCAATTTTTGGCGCCGTTGCCGGGGAGGGAACGGTGTATTTGTTTTTAACAAGTTTGGTGTGTTGTTTCAGGGACTTCAAGATTCAGATCTAGCATTCAAGCTTTACAGGAGAAGACTTGGTATTCTGTGCCCCTACTCTCGAAAGTAGGAAACAGAATTTCAAGAAATTGCTATTGCAAAAGTTGCAATTTTATGGGACTACTAGAAGTTTTTTTTACAGGACATATTGCTTGCAAAAATTTAGTTTTTGTGTGTTATATCTTGCTATATCTGCTATTCACAATCCCTGTGTTAATCCAACAGTAATTTGAGTGATTGTCAATTGCTTAAAAAATCGTTTAGACTTGCATTCTAGGCATTTGTCTAATTACGTTTATTTTATAATTACTCTTGAAGAGAGCTGGAGACAAGGTACGTATGCATAGCATATAGTTTAGGAAACATTCTTGGGTGATATTTTGCTTTTGAATGTTACTTTTCTGTATCTTACACACTTTGCACAATAAGCTCTAAGGGAAAAACCCAAATCAAGATAAGGTGGGAAAGTCATTACCCTTTCTTAGCCCACAAAACCATCTTCAAGCACGCACAACCTAAGCCTAAGTAAAATCTGATAGACGTTGGCCTTAGGGACATCTCGAACTCACTAGGAGATTATCCTAAGGGGGAAGGTGTTAGAATTTGACTCCTGCCAAATCATTGTCTAGGAAGGGGATTAAGGGCCGAAAGCCCGAAGGTTGGTGGTTACTTAATTAAGGAACGTCTTTGACCGATAACCTCCCACCAATCTTACCCTGACCTGGCTGATTAGCTTGTGGTCAAAGTCTA